>LKTO01000086.1:0-126187 GCA_001399465.1 Hymenoscyphus scutula
GGCAAGGTTACGCTTTAGCTAGATAATATAATACTCTTAATCTAGAAAGGCTATACTAAGTACTTAAAGCTAGTAAGCATCTTACTAGCGGACCTAGTAAGCTCCCGGGGCAACGTTCGCTAGAATATCTTAATCAAGGACTAATATATAGTATAACAAGCTTGTAGAGCCTACCTGGCTACAGTCTCACAGCTAGAGGCCGCTTTTAACCTCTCCTTTACTACTTAGAAAGTTAAACCTTAAAGCTAGAATATTATACTCCTTAATAAGCGAATTTAATAGTAAATTAATAACTCTACTAAAGGCCTTAAATTTATTAAGCTAGACAAGAATACTCTTAAGTTAGTTATATTTACTAACTTCTTCTTTACTAATAATAAGGATTTCACCTCTTAAATTAGCTATGTTCTTATACTAGTAGACGAAGCAGAGAACGCTAATATCCTATACTAGTCTTCTATTAAGTGTAAGAGAGTTATATAGAGTGTCTTAGCTTTAGAATTATATATAATAAGCGCTGGATTTAATATAGCTACGTCTATTAAGGCAACTTTAGAAGCTATTCTTAGTCTTAAGATACCTCTTATAGTTTATACTAACTCAAAGTCACTTTATAAGTATCTAGTCAAACTTGGGACTACTAAGGAGAAGCGTCTTATAATAGACGTAATGTGTCTATAGTAAGCGTATAAGTAACGCGAGATTAGCGAGATCAAGTAGATTAATAGTAATAGTAACCTAGTAGACGCTATAATAAAATCTAAGGCTTAATCTACTCTATATAACTTAATTAATATAAATAAGCTTGATATCAAGGTTACTAAATAGATTGAACGTATACTTAAGTAAGGAAGAGTTATATAAATAGAGAGACGTGATTAATCGAATAGAAAGAGTGTTTCTTCTCTTTTACTTCTTATAGTCTTTACTACTTTTTAGCTACTTTAAAGTAGGCCTAGTGTCGGTATATAATTCTAGTAAATAGTACCTTATATAAGAGCCTAGTAGATCTATATACTTTAGGTTATATAAGTAGCTTACTACTTATATACTTAAGCTTATAGAGTACTACCTCTCTTTACCTTTACTCTTTATATATAAATGAATATATCGATTTAGTTACCTCTAAAGAGAAGGTGACCTGAATCTCGTATTCGTCGTCGTTATAACTACTAGGTCGTACTAATAATAATAGATAAGCTATTAAATATAATTAAAAATTTCTCTAATTAGAAGTCTAAAGAATACTAAATAGATCTTAATACTCTAATATATAATAGAGATCTTATTCTATAGACTCTATATACTTAAGTATAGAGGTTCTTAAGAAGATAAGTATAAAGAAGAGAGAAAAGAAAAGATAAAATAGTTATTTACTATTTAAAGTTAAGTAGAGTCTAGTTTATATAAGTAAAGTCTAGAAGAGTTCTAAAATATAGTAAATAATTCTAGAGAGTATCTAAGGCTATAGAGTATTAGAGCTTATAGCAAGTACTTTGAATTGAACTACAGAGGCTGTCTATATACAAGAAGGATCGATTGTCCTTTCCAATATCGAGTCCTTGCTAGCTTATATACCCAGTCTACACATTCTAGAGGGTTCTGTCAAGTCAATGCGTTGCGATCAATGCGTTACGTTACTAAGCGAGGTCACGTGCTCACGTCGCTGGAGTACTCCAAGACTCACTCTACGGGTGCAACCCTTGACATTACCCCCCTCCCTGCTCTTGTAGGTAGGTGTCTAGGGCTACTGTGTCCTTCAACTCAGTAGCAGGTTCCTATGTTGGATTCGCATAGCTAGTCTATTTAACCTTATACTCGAGACGAGTACGAGAGCCTCTCCCTAGAAGCCTCTTCCGCCGCTGGCCTAAAATTCCCTCTATTTACTACTCTGTAGAATCATCTACTAAGATTGTAGGCAGTTAAGCGTCGTCTGTAATTTAACTAGGTAGTGGATCCGTAGCGGCTGGCTGTAACAAGTCTACATTGAAGACGTTATAAATACTAGGTAGAGTATCTAGCCTGTACGTAGATAGGCTAATAACCTTAATAACTGTAAATTTTACGGATCGAGCGTTAAGTTTCTTACTAGCCTTCTCTGTCTGTATATTCTACAAGCTTAGATAGACTTTGTCTCTAACCTTATATAAGGGAGCGACATTCTATAAACGATTAGCTTGAGTCTCCTAGTCCTACTATACTCTTACTATTAACGTCTAAGCCTATTCTATAATAGCCTTGATTCTTACTACTATTGCTTCCCCCTTTTAGATTAGAGTCTTTATATAGGCAGGTACTATTACATCTGTTAAGGGGTCTATCGTCTATAATAGATAGCTATAGCTAAGTTAGAAAGAGCTTATATCTATTAATAATAAATCCTGTCTATTAAAGGTAAGCTAGACTACTAGTAGCTAGTTAGCCTAGTTATCTTATACTATATTAATCTATTACTATAGAAGCGTCTCTACTTTAGTATTTATCTATTCTATTAACCTATTAGTTTATAGATAGAAAGCTATAGAGATCTATCTTTTAATCTATAAGAGGTTATAGACTGTCTTCTATACTTGTCTAATGAATTATAAACCTCTATTAGATATAATTACTCTTAGTAGTCTATATAAGCTATAGTAGATTATAATAAATAGGCGAGTAAATTCCTCTAATAATATTATTAAATTATAAGCTATAAGAAGTACTCCTTTACTTAGACGGTCTATAAATACTACTATTATATTAAAGCTCTTACTTAAAGGTAGTAGTCTAATAATATCTACTAAGATCTCTTACTATTACTATTCTAGAATAGGTAATAGATAAAGTAAGCCTTGTTTATAGTCTCTCTAGACCTTAGTATATCTATAAATTCTATAATTATAGATAAACTACTTAATAGTAGTCTATAAGTTTAGCTAGAAGAATTCTCTTAAAACTACTATAATTGTTCTATTCTTACTAGAGTAGCCTATAAGTATAGAGTTATAGAGTTCCTATATAATAGCTGTCTATAGTAGCTTATAATTAGAGACCTAAAGTCTACCTCTAAACTATAACTTACTACTTTCGTCTATTAAGTAGTTAGAGACTAAGACTTTAATAGAGAAGGTAAGATCTATTAGAAATACTCTATACTCTTAATAAATAGATTCTATAATACGCTTAAAGTTCTTGTTCTATACTTTTCCTTCTTTCTAGAGGCCTTAGAGACTAGGCTTATTTACTAATACTAGCGCTAACCGAATAGTATTCTCTTGAATCATTCCGTTCGGAATTAGTTATACTATTCTATAATTAAGGCGTTTATCTCTCTTCTCTAGAAGGTCCTAGTCCCTCCTTATTAATATATCCGAGAGGCCTCTATTCTTGCCTAGACGGTATTAGATTATTAGATTAAACTTACTAAGGATTAACTACTAACGTATTTACCTTTTAGATAGTTTATAGACTATTATAAAGTATTCGAGATTCTTGTAGTCTATAAGAACTATAAACTACTCTATACTCTTTAACTCTACTTTCTATTCCTTAAGACAGCGAATAATAGCTAATAGCTTCTTGTTATAAATTAGGTAATTATATTCGGCAGGAGTATATTTCTTAGAGAAGAAAGCTACAGGCTGTAAGACGCTGTTCTTTACTTAAGAGAGTATACCTTCTAAGTAGTATCTAGAGGAGTCTATTTCTAGAACTATCTTATTATCTAGGTTAAACTAAGCTAGTACTAAGGCCTCTATAAAAGCTTACTTTAAACGTTCGAAGGCTCTATTCGTTTCGTCTATCTATTAGAAAGATATATCCTTCTTAATAAGTCTATAGAGAGGAGCTATAATCTATAAAAAATTCTTAATAAACTATTAATAGAAATTTATAAATTCTAGAAAGCTAAGAATACCTTTTATAGTTATTAGTACTTTCTAATCTATAATAGCCTATATTTTTACTAAGTCTATCTATAAACCTTTCTATACTTCTATAATAAATCTAAGATACTTTATTAATTATATCTTAAACTTATACTTATCGATATTAAGCTATAAGCTAGTATCCTAGAGTCTCTATAGTATCTTATAAATATACTTATAGTACTATTCGCGAGTACTATCTATAAAGACTAAAACATCGTCTATATATACTAAGATAAACTTGTCTAAGAACTCTTAGAGCGTATAATTAATATACTACTAGAAAGTGCTTAGAGTATTTATAAGTCTAAAGAGAGTAACAAGCTATTTAAAAAGCCTAAAGCGGGTCTAGAAAGCTGTTTTCTACTTGTCTTCTTCCTTAATCTATATCTTATAAAACGTAGTAATAACATTTATTTTTATAAACTATTTAGCTTTCCTGATCTAGTTAAGTATCTCTTAGATTAAGGGTAATAGATAGCGGTCCTTATAGGTTAACTTATTTAGCGCTTAATAGTTATAATAGAACTATAGACCTTCTCCTAGCTTCTATATAAAGAGTACTAGTACGGCTACTAGAGAGTTACTTACTTAAATGAATTCCTTATCTAGTAGCTCTATAAGCGTTTTATAGAGTACTAGTAGCTTATCTCTTAACATGTTATAGAGCGGTCTCTATAGTACTATCTCTTCTAACCTACTAGCGGTCTATAAAAGCTTAATACTATAATTAGTTCCTTCTTAATATATAGGTAACTTATCTACTTTCTTTCTATTAAATACTAGGTAGAATTTAGAACTAATCTAGCTAGGTAGCTTCGTCTATAGGTCTATATACTTTTTCTCTACTAATACTTTCGTAATATCTATAAGGCTTACTATAAAGACCTATAGCTTACGTTTTCGGCTTATAAGAAAGTAAAAGGAAGCTATACTTACTTACTTATAAGAATATAGACTCTTTTCTAGTTTACTATAAACTTCTAGCCTAGAATCCTAAAAGCGTAAGTATTCTCTTTTAGCGTTAAGTAATACTTACTCTTTCCTTAGCTATAATTTTTCTAGAATTATTTTATAACTCTTAATTCTTAGAATAATATAAGTGTAGACTTACTTCTACTAGTACTCTCTAATATCTATACTAAAGGATATAGCCTATAATACTATATCCTCTAAGACTTCTTCTACTAACTATAAATGTCTTAGTTTAATTTATACGTAAGAGAGCTAGTAGTGTTAGATAAAGCGGTCTAAAACAATTCTATAAACTAAACACTCTAAATCTACTAAGGCTTGTAAAGTAGCTACTCTATTTACTAAAGCTAATATAAGAAGTAGTTTTTCATCTATATATTCCTTCTTAAACTATCTCTACGTGTCTATTATTAATAACTCTCTTCGTCGCTTCTACTAGCGCTTTCTAATAGAAGCCTCTAGTTTTCTAAGTCTAAAGAAGTCTCTTCCTCTTCTTCTAATTACAGTACTACCTCCTTAACCTCTATCCTCTGTTTACGGGCCGTATTAGTTGTTATAGGCCGCCTTGCTAGTTCGTATAGACATGCTTAAGCAAAATGACCGGTAGCCTCGTAACAGATATAGCGACTAGTATAGAGATGATTGTCTTTTTCTTCCTAAGGCACCTATTTAGTACGCTGAGTGCTTGTTATTAAGACTCTCGCGAGTGCTAGTTCCTAATCTATGCTCTCTATAGACGCTTTACAGGTAACTCTATTAAGTGGTTTTTACTAAAGAGTATCTATAGATAGCTTCTAAAAGGTCTATAGTGTTCTAGGGTTTCCTTAGTTTGTAGGCCGGTGTATTCTAGCTTTGTATGCTCTTAAGTAGTTATCTGTTTCCTTGATAATAGAGTAGTAGGATTTAAAATCTAGTTAAGGAACTATAATCATTACCTTAACTAGCTTATCGCTTAGTATTTAGTCAAGGGATAGTTTCTTTATATCGTCGGGCTATAATCCCTCTCCTGATTCTATAAGCAAGGCTTACTATTCTATAAAGACCTCCAAGAATAGTTTTAAGCCCTGGCGAAAGGATTCTAGCTTTCGTTATGCTCTTTCCTTAGCTTACAGGTCTCTGAACACAAACTCTATACGGTCTAGGAAGTTGTTACCATTAGCTAGTTCTGGCTTACCTTGTTCTCGTACCTATGCTTCTATCCTATAGAGCGCCTTGCCTTGTAACAATCCGTTAAGTGCCTAAAACTTAACATATTCTATATATCTATAATAGTCGACTTTAATTTTAGCTCGTGCCTGTTATAACTAAGCTTCTAGCTTGTCTAATTCTCTATAGAATTCTAGTAGTGGAGAAAGTGATTTCCAGGTTTGTTGTTATTACAGACTAACTGTGTATAAGCTTCCTTGTTTATAAACTATAGTCTTTCGTTCTCTTGAGCAGTTGATGACTGACTTTGCTACTCTTGAACGTACTACAAGAACTAGGCAGGTAGCTCATTTAGTATACCGCCTTCCTGTGGTTCTCCTATTGTCTGTAACTTCTGTAAATGCCGTTAAATGGCCCGTGAGTTCTAGTGTTGCCGTAAAGGCCCGTGAGTTCCAGTGTTGCCGTAAATGGCCCTTGAGTTCCAGTGTTACCGTAAATGGCCCTTGTGTTCCAGTGTTGCCGTGAAGGCCCTTGTATTCTAGTGTTGCCGTGAAGGCCCTTGAGTTCTAGTGTTGCTGTAAATGGCCCTTGTGTTCCAGTGTTGCCTGTAAAGGCCCGTTGTCCTAGTGTTGCCGTAAAGGCCTGTTGTTGTTTTGAGAATCGATCCTAATATCAGGGCTTGTAGCAAGTACTTTGAATTGAACTACAGAGGCTGTCTATGTACAAGAAGGATCGATTGTCCTTTCCAATATCGAGTCCTTGCTAGCTTATATACCCAGTCTACACATTCTAGAGGGTTCTGTTAAGTTAATGCGTTGCGATCAATGCGTTGCGTTACTAAGCGAGGTCACGTGCTCACGTCGCTGGAGTACTCTAAGACTCACTCTACAGGTGCAACCCTTGACATAGAGAGTATAAATTAAAGAGCTAATTTATAAGTAATAATTTAAAGAGAAGTTCTACTTTTAAAATAGCTCTTATTCTTAATTAGTTTTAGAACTAGAGTAAAGTAAAGAAGATATATAATATAAGAAAAGAAAAGAGAGAAAAAAGAAGATCTATCTATCTAGAGAGATAAATCTTAGTATAAAATTCTATCTAAAAGTAGATCTAGCTAAAGAGCTCTTTATAGTAAAATCTAAAGAGTAGCTAAGAGTTCTTCTTAGTCTTAGCTAATAGCTTAGAGACTTTATAATTTACTAGCTTATAAAAGAGTAAATAGAACTAAGTCTTAGCCTTTCTATACTTATATTCTCTAAATCGAGTTACGAGTTTAAGTCTCTATATCTAGAACAAGTAGTAATTAAGTAAACTAGAAAAGAGAACTAATAGTATAGCTAATACTTCGAGAGCGTACTATTAATACTAAGATTACTATCTAAGTAAAGAGATTTAGACTAGAGAGTATTTAGACTAATTTTATAATTTTAGTTATAACTCTAGAGATAGAAGTATATATAATCTTAAATATATAATAGATAGACTTATTAATTACTAAACCTAGCTATATCTTAGTTAGATTAATAATAATCTAATAAGCTATAGACCTCTACTTTAAGCTAGTATTACTAGAAGATTTTTATACTTTTATAGTATATAGTTATAATTAACTATAATTCTATTATAATTATAAAGTAGACGTTAGATTAGATAGATATTATACTCTTCTAGACTATAAAAAAGTTTATTTATCGATAAGATTACTTAGAACTTTCTATTAGAATTTATTTTACTATAATCTAAATAATATTCTTATAAGTAGAGTATAGAATCTATCTAGTTTTTTATAATTATATATCTTCTAGTATATCGTTTCTAAATAGAGATAACTTCTAAAATCTACTTAAGAATTAAAAAACTATTCTATAAATACTTACTATATAACTCTAAAGATATATTTTATACTTTAAGAATATTTAATAGATATTATATCTAACTCTATCTTCTTCTCTAATATTAGATAAATACTTCTACTTAAAGTACTTAGTAAGGTCTTCTAGACTTATAAATAAATATATATACTTCTTAAATAGTAAATTTTCCTTCTCTAAATATATAAAGTAGATAGTTAGTCTCTTCTCTATAAATACTAATAATATAGTAGTACTTAGTACTTACTTCTCGGTCTTAGTAGATTTCTACTATAGATTAGTCTCCTTAGATAGCTTTCTATATAGTCGAGTAATAGTCTCTCTCTTCTAGAAGTTATAGTAGATAGCGACTATATCGATAGTAGTATTATATCGGCGAAACTCTTTCTCTAAGGTTACTCTTACTAGAGTTATTATTATCTTAACTAAGCGTTTCTAGATTAGAGATATATTCTTATCTAAGTATAGAGTAGTCTATACTTCTTAGTTAAACTTAAGTCTAGAGAGCTATAGCTTAATCTTATTAACTAGATATTCTAGATTCTACTAAACTTAAACCTACTTTAGAAGTATAACTCTTTACCGCTACCTTAAATTAATAATCTTATAGCTAAGAGTTTAGTACCTAGGCTATTATATAACTATACTCTAGAAGTAGCGTTTCTACTTATCTCGCTATAAAATAAGATAGTAGATATAGAGATCTTAATTAATTAATAGAGATTACTTATATATAAGTTCTTATAGTTAGTTAGAATTAATCTATTAAGTTATCTAATAGACTATCTATATTAGATTATACTAAGGTTTATAGCTAGAGATAATAGCTCTAGTATTAGTAGTAATCTATTATAGAAGGTAGTACTTAATAAATATATTAATCTTAGCGTGTTATAGTATTATATTCTAGAGTATATCGCTTATATTATCTATTTATCTATAGTTAGTATATCTTACTATAGAGTAAAAAGAATAAGCGATAAACTACTCTAGTTAAATATATTACTTATACTATATTAGAGATAGTATAGATATATAATCTATAGAAACTCTATAAGTATACTAAGCTTCTTTATCTATAGTAAGAGTATAGAGTATAGTAATTTCTAGTCTAGCGAGATCTCTTATCTATAGAGCGTCTTAATAGACTTATAGAAGATAGAGATATTAGCCTTTTCTAGTTTTAAATATAAGAGTAGCTATTTATATCTAGACTAAATATCTAACCTACTAATCTTCTCTATAGATATAAGATTTAGAGCTAAAAACGCTTTATTAGTAAGAATAAGGCCTAGTAAGACTATATATAGACTAAGAATAAGAGATAGATTAAAGATAATCTCGAGAAGTAGAAATATATTTCTAGCTTTCTTATAAGTAATATACTATATAGTAGAACTAGAAGGAATTTAAGAAGATAAAAATAGTATAGATAAAACTTATATATCTTTTATACTAAGATACTACTTTATAAACTTATATATAAATTTAATTAAGATCTAATAGAGTCTACTCTTTAGATCTTAGAGTAGAGTTACTAAAATATAATAGTAGTAGAGGTTTAGAATAACTAAAGGTTAGTTTCTAGAGAAGGTAGCTAGATAGTAGAAAGAGACGAGTTATATATAGTACTAGCTATATATATACTTCTTTCTTATTATTATAAGGTTAGTCTAGAGTATATCTATAAGATCCTTAATATATATAGCTATCTTCGTATACTTCTCTATAGATAATCTATATTTCTTTACTAGCTTTCTTAGAACCTATAAATAGATATAACTATTTACTAGCCTCTAATCTAGAGTATTTCGAACAGGATATAGTAGGTGAATAAGAAGTGCTACTTATATAATATATATTTCGATTTATTTTACTCTTAATCTTCTTACTAACTATTCTTTTATATATAAGCTAGAAGACCTTCTAGTATATTCTAAGAGTATTAGTCGACTTAATATCTATAAGCTTTCTTCTATTCTTCTCTCGATGTTAATTTAATATCTAATTAAAGAAAGCCTTAAGAGTATAGCGAGAGATAGTCTATATTACCTAGGCTAGATTCTTTTATATATATTTATAGTATCTTTAAAGAGTTAGATTAATAATTTAATAGTAGAAGATAGTAGATAAAGAAAATAGAGTATATACTAACTAAATTATAACTTAATTATATTAAGAAGATAGAAACTATTATTACTATAGTTCTTATCTTTATCCTTAGATTCGATAGAGTTATTCTCTTAATTAAGATAGTATTTTAGTAGTTAGATGTTATTCTCTTCTATAATCTATACTAGATCTATATCGTTATATCCTTCTATATTAGAATCGATATTAGTTAGCTTAGTATTATTATCGGTTTTCTTATATTTATCCTCTATATTAAAGTAGCTCTTACTATCTAAGGAAGTATCTAGTAACAGTTAGTAACGCTATATATTAACTTAATCTAGAAAAGATAAGAGCGATAATAATAGCGAGGAAAAGAGAGCTTAATATTATAAGAAGAAACTCTACTATATATCTAATAGTATCGAAGAGAATAAGAGATAAGATAACGCGAGAGGTAATAGATTTAAGAGGTTTAGAGAGGAAATAAAGAATAATAGAGAAGAAGAGAAGAGATAAGCGATTAATATAAGCGTCGCTATTCTAAGTTACTAGAGAATAAAGAGTATCTATATTTTACTTCTTAAAAAGACTTCTAATAAAGTTAGAATAAGAATAAGAAGTAGAAAACTAATTATCTTTTTTAGATATTTCTATATACTTATAGTTAGCTAAGGTTATACTACCTTAGCTAACTAGTATAAGAGCGCTAGAGTAGTATAAGATTTTAGTAAGTTAACTCTCGAAATAGTAACTAAAACTATCGAATATAGTAGTTACTTTACTATCTACTTATTAAATTTAGTTATATAGAAGTTACTTTTAGAGACTCTTTTAGTAGTTACTAATTAATATCTATTTATTAGTATTCTTTTATAAGATTTAAAGAGTTTAAAAGATATCTACTATATAGCTAAAATACTACTTCTATAATTTATTATTCTTCTTTAGTAATAGTATCTAATAAATTAGTAGAATCTTATTATTAGTATTAATTATAATAGTAATTACTAATAATATCTTATACTTTATTTATATATATATAGTATATTAACTCTAGTAAAGTAGTATAAGTATTTAACTATATTCTATAATAGTATAAGAGTAATAAATATACTCTTAAATTTCTATATTTTGTTACTAATTTAGAGATATATATAGTACTCTAAATATAAATCTTAGAGTCTACTTATATACTCTAGTAAGAGTATAAAAGATACTCTTTTCTTCTAGAGGTTCTCTTTATATTAAGCTTTAATTATATAATATACTTAACGATTTAGTATATTATAGCTATAGCTAAGTAACTTCTTATTATTTAGTAAGTTCTTTACCTTAAAGTTATAATCTTAATTAATAGAATTAGTATAGCTTTTAAGAATATATTAAGTAGTATTCTTACTATAGTAGTAAAGATAGATATTTAGAGAGTATAAGTAAGAGTTATATACTTGAAGATTTATATACTTTTAGCTCTTTTTAGAGATAATAAATTATAGATAAAAGTTATATCTCTCTACTTTATAATTAAGTATAAATTATCTAGAATTTATCTTAATTAAGAAGATAAATAATAGTAGTATTCTTTACTTTCTTTATAGTAGTCTATACTATAATAATATACTAATCTACTAATTTAACTATAGCTCTCTCTACTATAGATTTAGTAATAGCTTTATTCTTTTATACTTATTCTAAGAGTACTTTTAATAGTATATAATAAGACTTTTAATACTACTTATAACTCTAATTAGTAACCTTCTCTATATACTTCTAGAGTAGTATATTAGTAGTAGTAGTAGTAGAGATAGTTAGAGGTTAAATTATAAGAGTAAAAACTCTAAGTTAATAGAAATAATATTATATAGCTTAAATTTACTAGAAATTAGATATAAATATAAGTAGTAAAAATAGTAAATCTTAACTAATACTAATTCTCTATTTTAATAGAAATATCTCTTAAACTAGAATAGAGAGTATTTTAGATATTTATAATTTATTTAGAGTATATTTAAGATATATATAATTAATTAAAGAGTAAAACTATTAATTACTATAATATAAAATTAGCTTATATATTAAGACTAAGAAGTAAAGCTATTACTAGAGAAAATAGTAGTTAATCTAGTAGCTTTATATATTTACTAGTTATTACTATCGGCTAGATTATTAGATAATAAAAATAAAAGTAAGTTACGATTTCTCTATATATATATATTCTTATTTATTAAAAAGAAGATTAGTATAAAGTAAAGCTACTATAGTAAGTTTTAAAGAGTAAGAAAGTTAATAAGTAAATAAAAATACTTTAATTTTATAATAGAAATATCTCTATTTTAATAGAAATACTCTCTAAAAATAGAGATATATAGTTTAGAGAGTATTTAAGATATTTATAATTAATTAGAGAGTAAAACTATTAATTACTAAATATTTTATTAAATCTATATCTACTCTCTCTCTATAAATAAAGCTAGATATTAAGTCTCTAGAATATATATTTCGGCCTTACTACTTATTCTCTTCTAGAGAATATAAATAGTAAAGGTTATATATATATTATATATTTAGCTAGCTCTTAATAGACTATCTACTAGTCTATTATTACTCTTAATATAAATAAGAGAGAAAAATAGAGGGAGAGGCTAGGAAAGAAAGAGAGTAAGAGAGGAAAAGAGAATATAAAAAGAGAGAAGGAAGAATATTAGGTTATTTCCTAAAATCCTCTTACCTACACTAGAACTAACTTTCCCTCGAAATGTTTACTTCCCCTCTCTTCTACTCTACTCTTCTTACTTCCTCTCTCTTCTTCCTTCCTCTCTCTTCTTCCTTCCTCTCTCTTCTTACTTCCCCTCTCTTCTTAATTTCTTTTATACTCTTCTTATTATATTCTTATACTTATACTCTTTTAGAAGAGAGAGATAACTAAGGAGGAGGTTAGAGGAGTGAAAATTTTATAATGTAACCCTCTTTCCTAAAGAGGAAACAGTTTAAAAATAATAAAAAAGAAGTAAACATTTTCTTAAAGGAAGAAGGAGAAAAAGAAGGAAGAGAGAGGAAGAAAAACAGTAATAGTATAGGAATAAACGACATAATAGTAGGAATAGTTTTTGAATCTAAAAGCGTTGACCTTTTTCTACCTAACTTTTACGATTTACGATTTGCGATTTGGTCGTTTCCGACTTTTGGTGCATTTGAGATGCTGTACCTGGTGGACAGAAATGGCAGCATGTTTGCACCTGCCAACCTCGAGCCCATTGTTCCAACGTTCTAGGGAATTTCAATTACATTATCTCAAAGAATAACAATGATCAAAGCCGATCAATTTATATGCTTGGAACAATCAACTTCGATTATCCTACCAAGGTAGGTAAACGGTCTAGGGAAGAAGGTGCGAGCCTCAGTCACACCGAGAGGACACTTTAACCTCCCATTACCTAGTTAGGAAAGGCTAGGAATGGTAAGGCTAACCCTGGAATCTGATTGGAGAGGATCACAAAAGCATCTGAAAAAAAGAGCAAAGGAGTAGGAAGGCTCGCTTCACAAGCGGCGAGAATGAAAATACTGCCAGCAGATTTTAGCGGGCTCCTAAACTATATCTGATAGATAATACGAGACAGAACCGACACCAGACGAGTTCAGCAGTGTGGTAAGGAAAAGGGTTCTACTCTCTTATCTTGGAAGAAAATGTTAAGTTCATGTGTGGAACGGCCATCAAAATGCCTGTGTTTCTCCACTTTATCATATGCTGTATTACAACCTGACAACAGGCGTATCATAGCGAGTACTTGTTACACCCTCATTATTAGTCAGTATTGGTCCTAACTACAGGGTTAAAATGTATCCCTTTTTATTAAATCATGCTAAGTACCACAAAGAGAGACAGAATTACATTTTCCGAGGAATTGAGGTTGTCATGCCCTGAAGCTTGAGCTCTCACATTGACGGAAAGGGGAGAATGCTGGCTTAGCGAGTCTCTTAAGTCAGACAGTGGGCCAATTGACCATAAATGAAATCAAGCGAGAATAAACCTTACCTTTAGATCGGGTACCCTTGTTTAACTCCTGCCAGCACCTTCTAAATGGACCCACTTTTGACCAGTCCTTGTGACCTCTCTTGCTAAGTATATAAATCGCCTCGGACAACCTTACTTCTCACTCCCACAGTTGCAACATACTTGTTTTGCACACTTGCTTTCACACCCAACCACCATGATGGAGGAGAAGATGGAGGATGACAGCCTCTATCCCAATGTACGGAAGCGACATCGGACCTCCTCAAACCATGGAGCCATCTCAAATACCTTCGACGCACTCGAGAACACACACAAGAGACCCAAGATCGACGGGCCCGAGTACCCTATTGACGATCCCTTCAAAACATACCTCAGCTCCTCCTCAGAACCGGAACTTCCACTATCCACTCGCTCCAACTTCCAGTCCCCAGACGATCTCTCCACACCTCGGACACTTCAGTACCCCTCCCTTCCAGAAGAAGAATCTCCCCTTCCCTTCAAATCATCAAAGAATTCTAAACCACCAAGCGAACAACTCTGGCTCCAACGCTCAAAATACTGGAAAGGAATCCCGAAAACCTGGTCTCCAGTCAAAGTCCTGGGAAAAGGCTCCTACGGAATCGTCGGTCTCTTCCAATATATTGGTGATTCCAACCTAGATATGCCAGATTAAATTGTTGTCAAGCAATCTCCACCTGGTGTTGAGTCTGCAGCTCTTTACTCGGAGTCTAGAAAGTTGCAACAGTTTCTTGCAGCAGGAGCGAAACATGTTATTAAGATATACAAATCTTTCCACTGGGCTGCTGGGACTGGAGCAGATGAAGAATGGGATCCGACTCCTTGGGTTGGTAGAGGAGAGGGAAGTCAAGAGTTTGATAGTGGGAGAATGGTTGGGAGGATTTATTTGGAGTATGCTGAGAAAGGAGATCTATCGGATTTGGTGAGAGAGATTGGCGGGTAAGTCACTTGATTTTCTCTTCCTCAAAACCTAGTTCGAGTGCTAATCATAAATGATAGAGCACGATATCCGGACGAAGATCTTGTTTGGAGACTCTTGAATCATCTCGCCAAAGGAGCACGAGAACTTGAGCGTGGTAATAAGTCGAATAACCCCGATGGGCATCGACCAATTGTTCACTTCGATATGAGACCGCATAACGGTGAGTCTAGTCAATTCATTGCTTTGGCTGGGCTAACCTTTTCGAAGTTCTTGTGTGCAAAGATGAATTTGGTCAAAATGTTTACAAGGCAAGGACTTTGTCGAACAGCCTTCCCACCTCGTTCCAGACACTAACTCAAGTCCAGCTTGCCGACTTTGGCTTGGCTGCATGGTTGCCTTCCAACAATAATGCTCCTAAATGGATTGAAAGTGTCGAGTGGAGAGGTGCACCTTCTTGGTTGACACCTGTAAGTTCTCTCATCTTGGGGTTGGACCTTGAATAATTTGAGGACAGGAACAAGCATACCGAACCCATCCACAACGCATAATCGGCTCCCATTCAAACATCTGGTCAATCGGCGCCACAGTCAACGGGTTCTTGAATAGAGGTCACCACCCAGAAGGAGAGCTCGTCGTCGTCGCCCATGAAGGGGAAATATTTACTTCTCAGGAACCACATATTCTCACGACACCGTACTCGAAAATGTTGCAGCTCACTCTACTCAAATGCCTTGCCTTTCGTCCTCGCGACCGATTGTCTGCTGATGACATTATCAAACGATCGGAAGCGATGTTGAATTATATTGAGAAAGGACATAGCTTGCAGAGGGAGATTTTCCACTTGGTGATTGAGGATCTGGGCTCACCACATTGGGAGTTCAAGAGGAGCAATGTGAAATGGACGGAAGATGATAGTTCTTGTGCTTTTATAGGGGAACGGCATTCTTCTAAGCCTGGAGATGCAGATCTCATTGGTATGGGAAAACAAGAGGGCAAGGAGACTTTTGAGGCAGTTGAGAGATACAGGAATATTTATCGAGAAGAGTTGAGAATGAGCCTCGATTTGGCGGGGAGCAAGTTCTGATAAGATTGGAAGGGGTTGAAAGAATGACTGGTCCGCGTCGATCTTGAGGCATCTCGCTGGGCGGAGATTGTCTCTCAACACTCGTGTTTGTGTTTCAGAACCCTTGGGAGGGCCTTGGAAGGAAGAATTGAATGCCAAATGCTGCCATGATTTTAAAAAGGCTAAATGATCTTCCAAACAATTGTGAAATAGCTTGACATGCTCTGCGTAGTCTCGCTTATCATGCCAGGGAGGACGGAATCAACATCATCACGTGACATTAACCCAGAGATCACGAGAGATTCTAAAGACACACCCTGTCAAATATCAATTAACGCGAAGAGTCGCGTCTACCAGCCAACCTAGCCAGCCTCCACATCTAAACCCCCCTCACCACCAGAACACTCTCAATCAAAATGGCTCTCCTAGTAGACAAACACCGTCCTCGCTCCCTCGACCAATTAACCTACCACAAAGACCTCTCAACCCGTCTCCGCTCCCTCGTTCGTACCCCCATCAACCTCTCCCCCTTCCCTCAACCTTCCCAAAATACTAATTCCAAGCAAAGGCACAATCCGGCGACTTCCCCCACCTCTTAGTCTACGGTCCCTCCGGCGCCGGAAAGAAAACCCGCATAGTAGCAACCCTAAAAGAACTTTACGGCCCTGGCGTCGAAAAGATCAAAATCGACTCACGCGTCTTCCAAACGACCTCCAACAGAAAACTAGAATTCAACATCGTAGCCTCAGTCTACCATCTCGAGATTACACCTTCCGACGTAGGAAACTACGACCGTGTCGTTGTACAGGACCTCCTCAAAGAAGTGGCGCAAACACAGCAGGTCGATCAGAGCGCCAGACAGAAATTCAAGGTCGTGGTTATCAATGAGGCGGACCATCTGACGCGGGATGCGCAGGCGGCGTTGAGGCGGACGATGGAGAAGTATAGTCCCAATCTAAGACTTATTCTGCTGGCGAATAGTACGGCAAATATCATTGCGCCGATTCGGTCGAGGACTTTGCTTGTTAGGGTTCCGGCGCCGAGTGAAGTCGAGATATGTGATGTGCTTGCAAGGAGTGGGAAGAAAGAGGGGTTTCCTGCTGCGAGGGAGTTGGAGAAGAGGATTGCAAAGGAGAGTGGGAGGAATCTGAGAAGGGCTTTGTTGATGTTTGAGGCTGTCCATGCGCAGAAGTATGTCCCCTTCAATCAATCCCCCACGAATGGTTTGCAGAAACTAATAGATTGCAGTGAGAAAGTAACAGATACAACACCCATCCCACCCCCAGATTGGGAGTCCCTCATCTCAACAGTCGCCCAAGAAATAGTAGCGGAACACAGTCCCGCGCGAATCCTCCAAGTCCGAGCGAAACTATACGATCTCCTCACTCATTGCATACCACCCAGCATGATCCTCAAGACTCTTACATTCAAGTTAATACCTTTGGTGGATGATGCCCTGAAGGCGGATGTTGTGAAATGGAGTGCTTTTTATGAACACCGAATAAGGTTGGGCACGAAGGTTATTTTCCATTTGGAGGCTTTTGTGGCTAAGTTTATGCGGGTTGTTGAGGAGCATGAGATGGATATGGAATTTTAAAAGTCGGGGTTTCACAATGAGTGGCATTTTGGTGGCGTTGGTTGGTAAGGTGGGGCGTTTTAGTTTGTGTACATTTGTTAGTTAGGGTAGTTTGTAATATCATCGCTCGCTTTTTGTAAGATTTATCGACTAATACGGAATCGTATGTTTGCTAACAATACAACGAGATACCAGATCAGCTACTCCGCGATCTAGTAGCACTTTGACTTGCGATATGTGACCTAGAAAGTCAGAGTTGCTTCCTTCTAGCCTATATCTCCAACTACAATGCAGGCCTTCACCTCCGACGAAGAGCGATGATCACCCACCACATCAATCACTCAAATCAATCACGTCCTCACCCCTCTCTCTCTTTCTCTTTCCCTTTGCATCCCCCTCCCCAACAAGCCGCCTATCCTTAAACACCCACCCAGCACGCTGCAATCTCTTCCACTCCTCTCCAACCTTCCATCTGATCAACATCCCCGCAGCATTAGCATCCTCCTTACTATCGTGTCCCAACATCTTCCCATCAACCACAACCTGAATCTGGCGATTCAAATACTGAGCCATCAGCATCTTGAGCCCGTTTCGATAAGGTAAGCCCGCTTTATGCGGGAATAACAGGGCGGTATCGATGATGGTGGGATGGATGATACGGGTTGCGTTGAGGTCGTTTTCTAAACCGTGACCGATTAGAGGTGTTGAGGGGGAGAGGTATGAGAAGAGGAGGGCGCGAGCTGCGGAGGGGGAGGGTACGATTTGTAAGGCTGTTGGGGGTTTAGAGTTGGTTGGGGTTTTAGAATTTGGAGAGTAGGGAGGGGCGGTGACGAGGTCTTTGGGGTAGACGCCTGAGTAACGGGAATTGAGATCTAGGATTCCACCTTGGGGTTTGACGAGGACGTCGAAGATAGCATCTCCTGAAGGCCATGAAGTAGCGGTCAATCGTATAAGTTCGAGTCCATAGACTGTATAGCCCATTTCTCCATCGATGCAAATTGGGTTTTCCTCCTCTTTGGCGGGGTTCTCGGGTGTTTCTTCGAAGTTCAGTACTGCGGCGAGACGTTTGACTTCTGTGATTTTGAAGACGTGGGAGTCGCCTTTGGTGCAGCCAGCTGAATCACCGATGTTCTCCCCACAACAGCGATATTTTTTCTCGCGCTTGGATCTGGGGTCGTTTGGGTTGCGATCTTGGAAGTAGGATTTTCCGTAGTGGTATGTACAGTGGCCGCCAGACGCGAAAGCTCCATCTTCTTCTCGTCTGTCCGGGAAGACTTGGAATCGGGTCTTGCAACGATCACAGACTTCCCAGCCTTTGGAGGCCTCCATTCCTTTTTTGGCGGCGTCGATTTCTGCTGGTGTTGGGATTGAAGTTACATAGCCGCTGTTCGAAAGATCTTCAACTGATGTGTAGAGTCTTGGGAGAAAGGTAAGTTCTTCTTCTGGTGTGAGGCCTGTGACGATGGGTTTGGGTGGTTCTCCTGCTTTAAATACTGGATGGTCGAATTTGTGTGCTTCTTTGGCCTTTTGTTTTGTTAGTTCAGCTGCGACTGCTTTTTCTCGCTCCTCTTTCCATCTTTCTACCCCCATTCTCTTGTAGAGCAGAATCTTGTTCTTCACAACGTTTGAGTAGATGCTCGGTTGGCCAGTGGCGTCCTGTTCAATGTCCAAAGCCATAGTGATGAGACCTTGTTCTGAAAGTGCAAGCTTTTCTTCCTCATCATTAGCATCCTTTGCCAACTGATTATTGAGACTTTGGATTTGTTGATGAAGAGCCCGCAGGTAAGAAAATCTGATCTGATGGGTTGCCGGAGGCGGGACCCTCAGAGATCGTGGATTTAAGGCTTCCTTCTTTGGGGGTGTTTTAACAACTGGAGTTTTCTCTTCAACTCGTTTGCCAGACGTTGGCAAGGCACTTGTGCTGGAGGCTCGTGACACGCTGTGTGCTTGTGATAATGTAGCGTTGTTTCCTGTCGCACTTTGACTAGGTTTTTTTCGTAGTGGAGGGGGTGATACCTCTCGATTTAGAGACCTCAAAGGCCGGCTGGCCCTCCCAACCAAATCTAAGTTTGATATAGGTTTTGGCTGAATTGCAGTCGGTTTGCTTGATTCCCGCCCAATAGAGTGATTATCGCTGTCTAGCTTCTGTCTCTTTCGGGCAGGCCCTGCTGGTGATTTTTGGTCCTCGGTTTGAGAGGGGAGCTCATTCTGGGCCGAAGGAGGTGACGCATCTATCAGACCTTTTGAATGTGCAAATATGCATTTTGGTAACACACATGTCTCTTGATATGGACACTGTATCTCGGAAAAGAGACCCTTGGAGGTGAACATTTTTGCTGTTGAAACACAGCCCCCGGCTGTAGTAGTTCCCGAGAGGAAGACGATGAGTCTTGATCAAGATTGGGTACCCGCCCGCACCAATGTCAACGGAATTCCCGTGTGCGCCTCGAAGAATCTCAATATAGAGGTGAAGTTAGGCACATCAAGAAAAATATGACATCACGTGTATAAGTAGCGTGGATCGTTTGGGCGCTGGCGTGGGGCGATGAGGCCGTTGAGTGAGGTGGCGGCTAAGGTTAAGAATGGAGAGGTTGAAGATTCTTTGTCCTGACGGGAAGGTCGAGCGTCGATCAGCCTCAAAAAACAGGCAAGACAAAAGTTTGAATGCCGGTCAGTATTGAATATCTTGAGATTGCATACTCTGGTAAGCACCAATCAGAAATTCGATTTCGGGCTCATGAGATTTGAGAAGTTCCAATCGTGTGCAGATGCAGTGAAGTCAGGAGTTGGCGTTGACGAGTGACAGGAGGTCAACTGCAGTGAGCGCCTAAACCTCGGGCATATTTTTGCTTAGCGAGAGCGGCCCTCCTTCGGGTAAATAGATAACTGAAAAAGATATCTAGCGCGATGTTGCCCAAGATTAGTATTATCATTAAGTATGTGAAAGAAAAAGATATTTACATAAAATACGAGGACGAGGCTGGTCGGATGGCATGACGCCACCAGAAGTCTACTACCGCTTGCACTGCATTTCAACCTCACTTAAATAAGTGCGTATTCTCACATGATGGAATCAATAAATCCTCCGGGGAGGATCCGTGGATGGATTACTTTCAGTATTTCATTTCACAGCAGTGAGTGAGTCGGCGTCGGTACTGTACCGGTACTGGTAGGTAGTGGTACGATAAGTAACCGTCGGTGAAGCTGGGCTTTGGCCTTTTCGTGGTCCGTTTCCTTATCAGTGTAGCCATGCTGAAGCTCACGATAACAGCCAGATACTGGGGAAAGATGGATAGGTAAGTACCGTAGTGTTTGCACCAGCACCTGCAATCTGGGGAAGGAGGCTCCTCTACATAGATAAGCCACTTCCCTCGCCCCTTTCCATCTCTTCCAGGTTGTCCTCCAAACTTTCTCTTGCATTCGCTTCCATATTTATATTTATTTACCTAATCATGAATTTGGCGAGGGACGAGTAGCTGGAGAAGTACCTACCTACGGCCCAACCCTGTGCTGTGTCATTACACCAAGCACACCCTGTGCATTCCCTGTAGCAAATCACAAGGACATCCTGAGGCCCTGAACGCCTGAACGCGCGCGCGCCTCCCGTCCATTCAGCCTTACGAGTACCTAGGTACTTACTCATGCGAGGGCACCTGGCAGTTAATACTTGTACGGAGTTAAAGTAGTGATCGGAGGGTCGTCTCGCCGCCGCGGGAACTTCCTCCCTTCGCTGCTTGTACCCTCCCCTTCAAAAAAAATCCTCGCATTGTTCCCCTTCTCCTTTGCTTCTCTGGACCGGGCCTTCTTTTCTAACGAAATCATGGATTACACCGGTGCCAGCCGTGAAGCCCAGCATCTCTGTGTGCTGGTCCACGGGTAAGTCCCCGTCTCCGTCTTGCTTGCTTTCTGATCTTTGCCACCCACGGTTTAACCTATACCTATACCTATACCTATACCTATGCCTATTCCTATGCTCATGCGCTGACTGAGATGGTAACCTCATAGATTATGGGGAAACCCGAACCACCTCGAGCAGATGGCCAAGTCGCTGCGAGAGAAGCATCCCGAAGAAAATCTGCATATCCTGGTTGCGAAGCGGAATAGTGGGAGTTTTACATACGATGGCATTGAGTTGGGTGGCGAGAGGGTGTGCCAGGAGATCGAGGAGGAAATAGAGAAGTTGGCGAAGAAGGGGCAGGAGATAAAGCGGCTGTCGTTAGTAGGATATTCCCTAGGCGGCCTAGTGGCAAGATACGCCGTCGGCTTACTTGACAGTAAAGGCGTCTTTGACAAGATAACTCCGGTGGTGAGCTGAGTAGCGCAATTCCCGCATGTCTTCGAGTTTGGCTAATGGCAGTAGAACTTCAATACTTTCGCAAGTCCTCATTTGGGGGTCCGGACGCCTTTGCGAGGCTGGCATAATCATCTTTGGAACGTCCTTGGAGCGCGGACACTTTCCCAGTCCGGCCGACAATTATTCACAATTGACAAATTTCGAGATACCGAGAGGCCGTTGTTGGAGGTTCTTGCAGATGCCGAGTCAATATTTATCAAAGGACTCGCCAAGTTCAAAAGGAGGACGTTATACGCGAATATTGTCAATGATCGAAGTGCCGTTTATTACACCACCGGAATTGCAAAGAAGGACCCATACATCAATCTAGAAAAGGTCAAGCTCAATTATCTGGAAGGCTACGGAAATGTCATCCTGGACCCAAATAACCCCGTTGCGCCTCTGGACCCAGAGGAAACACAAACCACCTTTTACGAAAGGTTTGTGAAAGCTAGTCAAACCACCTACGGTCGACTACCTTTCCTCGTGGCCATGATCGTATTCATCCCAATCGGCGTCGTAGCATTCCTTTTAAACTCGGGCGTTCAATCCCTCCGCAGCAACCGCAGAATAAAACTCCACGAACGAGGCCTCGCCGGCATCGAGCCAGGAAACTACCGCGTCCCCCTCCTCTTCACCGGCATGCGGGGCGCCGTGGAAGACGCCTACGAAAACCTCAACAATGCTCAGAGCCACGAATACCTCGTCGATGGAACCGAAGAAGAAGCTGCCTCGGAAGAACCCAGTTCTCCACACCCATCTTCTTCTCTTGATAAACCCGCCCTCCTGCGTCGTGAAACTACGGAAAAGACATCTCCCCATGATCCGCCGACTTTAGCTCTTGCGCCGTATCAGTTTCGCATGGTGCAGACGCTTGATAGTGTGGGATGGCGGAAGTATCCGGTGCATATCCACAAGGTTAACCATAGTCATGCGGCGATTGTTATGAGGATGGATAAACCGAGGTATGATGAGGGGAAGGTTGTTTTTCGGCATTGGCTTGATGAGGAGTTTATTCTGTGATTTAAAATCTCGTAAACTTCTCTTCAACAATTCTGATAGCTCGTTCGCCAATTTCTTTTCTATGTTTGTCTTTCATAAGCGTTCCTAGGAGTCTTTTCATGATTAGCAGCATGGCGCTTTTTAGATATGGGTTGTTCCTTTTCCATTTTTCCGTGGGCTTAATCTGATATCTGTATTACTAGTTAATGGATGTTATTTGCAGTGAATCTTCCTTTTCAATATTGTAGTCGGTCAGTTAGTTGTCGGTCAGTTAGTTAGACCTGTTTTAGACTCTTTTCTTTCTAAAGATAGATACAGCTTAGACTTTCACCTCACATTTCAATTTTGACTCAACTCGATCCATGCATATCACGTGAGAAGTGCGATGACAAGACAGATGTCTCGCAACTTCTACAATGTACGGAGACGGGAGTCCTCAGTATCGCTGGTGTGTTGATTCTCTGAAACGACAAGATGATAGAGCACCAACAAGAAAATTTCCGCATTTTCCCATCAGCCGTACTGCAACCTTGGGGTTCCGAGTCTGCCGAGTTAACATCGTTCTTCGCTTCTCCTTTCTTTCCCCCAAATATGGCAACACCAAGCTGGAGAAATGCCGTGATTGTTCTCTAATATTGGTGGCTTGTTTCCCACCCCCGCAAAAACGTGTTCCCACTCCAAAGGGTTGCGCCTCGTTTCTGTTTTCTCTTCTTAGACAGCTGAAGACATGGGGACCAGAAAGATGGCTTTTACGCCACAACAATCTTCAAATAACTGTAACCCTATGAGCTGCACTTCTTCAGGCTTCTGATGTCGCTTCCGGTTACATTTCTCAAGAAAGCGAATCAGAGGAGAGGGGGGGGTGATGATTTTGATTGTAGGGTATCATTCAAATTGCCCTCCTGGTCTGTACCAGTCCTCGAAATGCACCAAGTTTCGTGTTATTGGTTGAATGGCATTTGTTTGATCGCCGATGCACATTGACTACCCAACAAGTGCACTATGCTTAGAGAGAGGTTGATATCAGTTGGGAAGAGGGCATGCAGTTGAGAGACATGGCTTTTTAGTATTGGAAAGATATTGGACGGAAGGGTCAGCCTTATAGTCTAGTCTCTCCATGTCTCTCGTTGTAGGTAAGTCTCAGCTTGAGGCTCATTAGACTGGTTCTTTTTGTCATTTGATGTGCTGTCACACAACAAGGACTGCACTGTCACTTGGGGGGAGTGATACAAGAGAGGCTCTACTGTGTATTTAGCTTCTCGCCTCCCCGTGAATTTGTTTTCTTTTGAAAGCTTAACTATAAATTTGGTGTCACTGTTTCTCTTGAGAGTTGCTTCTTGAAAGTTGCTGCACGAGCCGTCAAACATGGCATGTTCACGCCCTCCCAACTCGATCCTTACCACTCTCATCCTCCTCCTTACCCTCCCTAAGATAGTAACAAGTACATTCAACGCATCGGCTCGCTTCGACTCTATCTACGACGCAATTCCGAAACTTGTACCCCTTCGCGATTCCCCGGGCCTCAAGCGCGCCCCCTCAGTGGGTGGTCAAAACTTCGGAACATGCTGTCTCAAAGCTGTTGCGGAGACTTACATTATTCAAAATCAACAAATTTCTGGACCTCGGACTCCCCTTGGACTACAAAACCCGTTTTTGGATTTGCAACCCGAGGAGTTCAACAATTCGCAGTTTCCTTGTGGTGCTAAGTATGGGGATGGGATTGATAGTAAGGGGGCGCCGCAGGTATACTTCAAATTCTTTTGGAAAGTTTTTTGAGAGAGGGAGTGGAAGGGATGGGGTTGATGGCTAGAATACGAACAGAACTAATCTAAAATAGGTTACAGTTCCATATACTTGGTGTAGGGATAATTGTGGGGGGTGGCAGAGGAGTAGTAATGCAAATTTGGGACAGTGGGTTCAGCCGTTTGTGGGGTTTATATTGCCGAGTACTGTGTTTTGTTTGAATGTTAGTATTGCTTCCTTTCTCCTTTTTTCATCATTTGTTCCGACATCTGTTGCTGGTTGCTGGAGTGGGATGTAAAAGATCGAGTGACTCGTTTGGGTCGTTCTTCCTCATTCGGGCAGTTCAAGTCAAATAGCGAGCTCATCTCTTCGAAGCTCCCTAACCATTTAAGTTTTTCTTGACATGTTTACTTAAACCACATACTCTCTCTCTTTTATTGTTTTATGACGCTAACCTTTTCGAAAACACAGGTACCACGAAGATCTGTCCTCAACATCTTCGACGGTCTCTTTCACAACCACTTCGAAGAGCTCCCAAGATCATGGTGGGAATTTACAACGGCTCTCAAAGCTTTAGGGGCGACTATTAAGACATACCTTCTCCTCGTCATCTCCTGCTACCCGAAACGAAAGCCCAAACCCTCAACCAACGACGAAGAAAAACAGTCCTCTACACTTCCTCCTTCCGATCCATCAACACCGATGCCAGAGAAAGGTCACGTTCTCCAAGAAACGAAAAACGAATATGGCGACAAAACATTAAAAACACTCATCAATTTAATCTCCTATATCCTTGTAGCCTCGTTCTTCATGGTTGTTCGTGCTACCATTGCTTCAGCTATCAGCTTGATAAACACTGTTTTCTGGGTTGCCGTTGTTTTTAGTACAGCGGGGCCGATGATGTTGAGTGGGCTTTATGAAGCGAGGCTTGATCGGAAGGTTGTTAGCGGGATGTTGAAAGGGGTGAGGACGGAGAGCTTTACGGGAACAGACGGAGGGAGAGCAAAGTTCTATAGGAGGGTTGGGGGATGTAAGAAAGTTCTCTTGAGTTGTTTTTCCCTCTCTCGGGTTGTTTTAGGAGGATTGAGACACATGTTCCTGAGACAACTCATTCATTCCTCACACATCCCAGTTTCTTCCATATTTCCTCAGAAATACTTCTAAAAAGGGCAATACTGACTCCGAGATTATCCAGTGTATGTTGTTCTTGTTGGGAACTTGGAGTTTGGAAAGGAGAAGACTGCCCTCGAGAAGGGAGAGGGAACGAAAAGGAGTGGTGAAGACGATGTGGATAGTGGAGAGCAGGATGCAATCACTTCTGTCAGGGGGACTGAAAAGCAAGAACTGGTCGAGAGGTCGGTATGGGATGACATCAACACGCTTGTCAAACCAAAGGATCTGATAGAAGCCGAGAGAGAAGCGGATGAGGCAATTGCCCTAAAAAAAGAGCCCTCAAAGGATTTCACCAAGAAACTCACAGATCTCCAAAACAATTACAGAAGGACCACTGAAGCGCGACTGAAATCAATGCTGGACTGTCAAGCCTCCTTTGGAGCAGTCGTCGGTGCGGCAGTCGTCTTCTTCGTCGGTTCCTTTCTCTTCTCTGTTATTCAGAATCTCTCGGCAGTTGGTGACAATGATACTTCGCATGCTTTGGCCTTCGGGATGTGGTGGATGATTGTGCCCCATGTTGCGATCGTCAGTGGCTGTCTACTCGCGGGCAACAATCCTAACACACTGGAGGTCATCATGTGTAGTGTCCGGGAACCTTGGGCTCGAAAAGAGGAGAAAGATAAAGGATGGTGGCGGAGTTGGTGGCAGAGATTTTACAGTAGTGTTTATGTTCCAGTTCGAATGGTGGAGCGAGGAATGAACAAGAGGTTATGGGTTCGGAGATTGGTGAGCGAATACCCATTGAAGGTAGAAGCGAAACAAAAGGGGAGTGGAAAGACGGACGAGAAGATTGAGGAGGAGAAAAATGTCAAGAAAAAGGGCAATAAAGATGACGAGGACGAACTGGACATCGAACTGGATTTCTGGGATTGGGTCACGATGGTGGGGATTGTTGTAATCCTCATGGGTCTGCCTTTTATCCTCGCCTTCCTGACGAGTTTCTATACGCCAGCTGTGGGACTTTCCTGTCGAACTTTTACTTTCTTATTATACTTCTGCTTTCAAGTTTCTTATATGGCGATTTGGGGGTGGGAGTTTTATGCAATGAAACCTACAACCCTTTGGAGAACGACTTCGGCTAAGATAGCGCAAAGTACCAACCGAGTCATTACCCGAGGCTTTGAGCGCGACATCGAGAAGAATCCGACCAGAGCCAATACCGGAGCTTCCAATGACAAGCCCAGCAAACTCAGTCAACTTTCGACATTTGTTCATAAACTCTTTCTGGGCTTCATCATCCTTGGCTCGGCGTTTACGTCTGTCTTTGGGACTTTTTTCCAAATCGTTGGTATTTATAGAAACTGTCTCTGTTTTATGCCAATCAGGTACTGGAGTTCTGGGGACTTCTCTTTCAGCATGTCTTCGAATACTAAGGATGATATTGCATGGGCGAGGAAAGTGTGGTTACCGACTGGTGTCACCAGTATCGTTCTCATGATTGTCACTTGCTATATCGGTTGGTGGTATCAGCGACATTGGAGGATGCAGTTTCGGCTAGTGGTTAAGTTGCTACTCGGGCCACCAAAGATCGTTTCTGAGAAGGTCGATAAGGATGGCAAAGATGGTAAAAAGAAGGCACCGAAACGACCGAAGTATCTGAAAGATGGAAATGAGGGCAGCTGGGTGTATGTCCCGGCGGGGACGGATATTTCGAAGATTATTGGAGAGGGGGATGGCAAGGCAGTTGAGAAGAAGACGGTTGTTGGGGTTGACGAAAAGTCGAATGTCGGCCGTGGGAATTCTGTTAAAGGAGAATCTGAGAAGGAATATAAGGAGAAAGAGGGGATAACCCACTTGGGAAAGCCGACTCCCGTGGACAAAGTAAGGAAAGAAGATGACGTGGAAGAAATCGGTCCTGCCGATCCGAAATAGTCAACTGTGATAAGTTTCTTGCTGAAAGGATTCGTTTGAATATCTTTGGTTCTTAACTGTCGAAGGGCCCTTGTTGGGAGGATTGGTGCCTTAAAGGATACCTTGTATTTAGTACACAGCATATGTTTTAATAGTCAAACATATTCCAATCTTGCTTGTCAAAGCTTCTTTGGGAAAGGTGTATATTATTACTCGATTCATTTAGTCGGACTATGTTACAATTGAGTTACATACCTCTTTGGGTATCTAAATGAGTTATACTAGGCACCAAGAGGAGTGCTCACTAGCATGTAAGAGGTGCTCAACTCTCACGCCACGAACATGTCAAGTCCGTCGAAATACGAGAGTTCAATTTCCTCTCAAATTCTTCCTGGAAACTGTCAAGTTTTAAAAGTTAACCTTTCTCGTGGAAATCCAATTATTATCACCTGAAATGAAGGTCACGAACTGCTGCAGCACGTTGTCTTGTGAAGAGTATCATCGGTATCCTCACATTTGCAATCACCGTTCTAGTTGCTTTCCGTGTCAAAGTCTATGCAGCACACAATGCTAGTAAGAAACTCCAAGCGATACAGCTCAACTTATATTTGAGACGTTCCATTCTAGACAAATTCGCACCAGAGCATTTCAGACCTGAAACGGAAAAGACAACCCTTTCCATAATGCTTCAAATCATGCAACATATAACTGGAAGGAAGCTTTCTCTTTCCTGGAGATGTTGACTCCAGTTTTAAATCGTACCCGGTAGCGGGAAACGAAATTATTGCGATTAGCGACGTATGTTGGTAGTCCCAGGGAAATGATGACGGAGAGGTCAATTGAACTTGTCAAATATTTGTCTGTCATGAAAGATACAGAAGATGACGTCTTTTATCCGCAAGTGGTCCAAATGAGCATCAGAACCAGAAGTAAGAAATAGTCAAATTTGAATGGTAACCAGCATTCTGGCTCGAAAGTTCTCCTTCTCCAATTTAAAACGCCATTTTGAAGGAACGCGAAGATAAGACAACAACCTGGAAATTTAAGATGGATGATTAGCGCGGGGCTAGTAACCTAGGCTCTGGTACAATTATTTCATTCTGTTAGTTTTTCTACGCCTGCATCTCTACGTAGTGTAGCTAAAATTTCGTAAAGCTCTAAAAAAAGTTTAGTAATGGCCTTATATCTCTCCTAATATTTATTTTTTATTTTTACGACATGTAGTTGTCGATTTATGCCACTTATGTCCACCGCCGCTTTTAATATCCGTTACCCCTCATCTCACGCTCCCAGCTCAAGGCATCCATTTCTTGCTTGTTTGATTTAGTTACGTAGTATACTAGGTAGGTGATCCTTATCCCCTTTTCCTGATCAAGGCGAAAACCCTTCAGTAGTCTTTGGGACAACTAATCGCTCGCCGAGTGTTAACTTGGGGTGAGCGTAGGAAGCACACTACAAGGGACAATATTCCGTAGCAAAATTGAAGGTGGAAACAGCAAAGGACGCACCGTCTTACAATTTCTGACTTGGCAAGCTTACGAAACAAGACAAAACAAGGAAAATGGGAAAATGGGACAATGGCCTGGTATTGTCAAGGGAACGAAGGGAAGCTTAGCGCCAAGTGGGTTGCTGCAACAACCTCGATAATTCTTTGACTCCTTTTCGTCCCTCTGATCCGTACCTGCTGAGGTGTTCTGTTACCTTTACTTGCTCACTTGAACTAGACACTAAAGATTCTCTGGCATCATGAATGCGTGCAACGATAACTCGTTTGGCCCTGGTGTGCAATCACCAAATTGTCGAGGAGGCTTTGATTTTACGAGTAAGTGAAATCGAGTCGGTTTTGCTTCTTCGTATACTGATCCTAGCGTATGTAGTGTCGTTCGAAGAAAGTATTCTCACAATTCTGCCCGCGGCATGTTTGCTTCTTTTCATGCCCCTACGTGCCTCCAGACTTCTCAGGCGAAGAATCAAAGTTAAATCAACAGTAATCCACGCCATCAAGCTGGTGTGTTTACCAGATCTTGTCACTTTGATGACACTTGCTCACATACGCAGGGCGCA
The DNA here is from genome assembly GCA_001399465.1 of Hymenoscyphus scutula. Taxonomy (NCBI): domain Eukaryota; kingdom Fungi; phylum Ascomycota; class Leotiomycetes; order Helotiales; family Helotiaceae; genus Hymenoscyphus; species Hymenoscyphus scutula. The sequence continues at coordinate 29,770 of LKTO01000086.1, forward strand.
ATTGGCATTTATGCACTCCTCCAACTCGCCTTGATTATTTTGTGGTCAGCCTCAAATTCTTATTTCAAAACACGACTTTCGATCCCTTCCACCGTCTTGAATTTGTTTGCCTCATTAGGTCTTGGTTTACTTTCACACCTTGAGCATACGAAGGCAATCAGACCTTCGTTTGCTATCGCCGCGTATTGTATGCCACCCTTCGCTATTGCCTCTTTCTGGAACCCCTATTCTGCCGGGAGCAAGTTTACTTCTTGCTGCTCCCAGCTCCCGAGCTAGATAAGCATAGGCTAATTTATTACAGTGTTCATATCTCTCATCTTCGATGTCGCTCGAGTCAGAACACAATGGTTGCTTCCATCAAACGATCCTGTAGCAGCGGTTCTCACCGTCGCTGTCGCCATCAAAATATTGATGCTATCAATCGAGGCATTAGATAAAAGACGCATTCTCCTCGCTGCCTACCGTGGTCTTTCGCCTGAAAATACCAGCGGACTCTTCAGTCGTGGATTGTTCTGGTGGCTGAACTCGTTACTGGTGAACGGCTTCAAAAATGTCTTGTCCGCAGAAGATATTTTCCCCATCAACGAGAGTTTGTCTTCGCGGAAATTATCTGACGATCTACAGTCTAGGTGGGATTCATGTAAGCCCCAGACTTGCTCATTTTCGAATGGCCCTACTGAAGTTCCTAGGTGATCAGAAAAAAAAGAATGCATTGATGAAGCAGGTATTGATTGGCTTTCGTTGGAATATACTTTCCATCGTCTTTCCCAGACTTTGCGTGGTGGGGCTCAATATCTTCCAGCCTTTCTTGATCAATGAAGCAATCAAGTTCGTTCAATCTGTAGATGGGAATGAGAATGTGAACATAGGCTATGGAATAATTGGTGCCTACACTTTTGTTTATGTTGGAACTGCGGTATGTATTACACCATCATGTGGTTCAGTTACTAAACGTTTGTACAGGTCATGACTGGATGGTATCAGCATCTCAGCTTCAGACTCATGGCGATGGTGCGTGGTGGCTTGATCGGAATTGTGTACCAAAAGCTCACCACCTTAAAATCTGCAAACGTCAATGATTCCGCTGCATTGACTTTGATGGGCACTGACGTGGAACAAATTGCTGAAAACTTGCATCTAATCATCACTGATCTCTGGGCAAATCTTATCCAGATAGGCATTGCAATCTGGCTTCTTGAACGCCAATTAGGTGCAGTCTGTATTGCTCCTGTCATACTTGCTATAAGTAAGTTTATACTTTGCCAATTCGGCACTCCAGAATCATCATCTGACATGTAGGCAGTTTCAACTTTCATCACTTCCAGATTCTCAGTCTTAGTGACAGGACGACAAAAATTCTGGCTCGAGGCCATCACACTGAGAGTCAACTTCACTTCGGAGATCCTGGGCTCTATGAAGAGCGCAAAGATGCTTGGACTAACCGACAAGCTTGGATCGATCATGCAAGCAATGCGAGTCACAGAGCTGGAGTTGTCCAAGAAGTTCCGTCGCCTTTCAAGCTCTCTCACCCTCATCTACAACTTTCCTCACGTTTTCACCCAATTCTTCACACTCTCTGCCTACGCAATCGCTGCAAAGCTTCAAGGGGGTACCTCTCTCACTGTCTCAACGGCTATCACCTCATTATCGATTCTTACTATACTGGATCAGCCGCTGTCAATGTTCTTACTTGCTCTTCCGAAAGTGTACGTCTCATCAGGATGTTTCCAAAGAATTCAAGACTTCCTTCTCGAGGAGGCAAGAGTTGATCAGCGTGCTACCGGCTTAGATAACGAGAGCACTAACGGTCAGACATCTTTTTCGAACCCAATATCCTCTGGCGAGGAGATAGAGCTCATGCCACCCAATGCTCCTAAAATGCTTGCGCATCCAGGAGTTGTTTCTTGGAACGACAAAATTGTCGTCAAAGCTGGCCATTTTGGTTGGTCAGATGAAAATTCATCAACTATCAAAAATGTCACCTTGCAGTTGCCGACTAACCTCCGGCTCACGATGATCGTGGGCCCTATAGGTTGTGGGAAGTCAACACTTCTCAAGGGCCTACTAGGCGAAACCTCGACCAAGCGTGGATTAATATATGCTCGATATGAAGAGATTGCCTTTTGTGAGCAAACCCCTTGGCTCATCAATGGGTCAGTTCGAGAGAACATCACGGCCGAATCAATGCGCGATGAGGATTGGTATGAGAAAGTTGTTAGGGCGTGCAACCTGCACGTCGACATTGAAAACATGCCAAATGGTGATGCGACCCTTGTGGGAAGTAAAGGGATGATGCTCAGTGGCGGGCAGAAACAGCGAATGGCAAGTGGCCTGACGTTCAAGTTTTGGTATCAATTATTAATTTTATGACAGTCGATTGCTAGGGCGGTCTACTCTCGAAAACGACTTGCAATCTTCGACGATGTTTTTAGCGGGCTTGACGCCGTGACTGAACAACTCGTCTTTTCTGGTGTCTTCGGCAAATATGGATTGCTCGCTCAAATAGGAACCACTATTATTCTTGCTACACATGGAGGTAAGGTACATGATCGCACACAGTGGCTCAAACTCACCTGGCAATAGTTCATCGGCTATCCGAAGCAGACCATATTGTGGTTCTCGGGAAAGACGGCCTGATCATCGAACAGGGCAGCTACACTAGTCTAAGCATCTCTGGAGATTGTGTCCAAAGTCTGACGAAAGGCCCAGAACTCAAGGGCATCGGCCGCACCGTCGCCCCAGTGATTAAGACCCAAAATCCGGTAGGACCACCGCCCCAAGTTGCAACAATTGATTCTAGTCGGAAAAACGGAGATTGGAAAGTCTACGTCTACTACTCGAAATCCCTAGGCCTCTTGGGCCTGTTAGCCTTTGGTATCTTCGTAGCATTAGAGAGTGCCCTTTTTGTAGTACAGTGTAAGATCTTTTAAACGAATTGCTCCTGAATTCCCGGGCTAATTATGTTTTAAGACTTATGGGTAACGTGGTGGGCAGAGAGTAGTCAGCACCACCCGAGTTCTCGCCTCGAATACTGGATTGGCCTCTATGGACTTTGGAGCATTCTCGCTGCTGCTTTTATGGGTTTGGCGGTCTTCTATCTGTACGTCGTTCTCGCCGCAAAGTCGTCAAACAGCCTTCATCAGATCATTTTGAAGGCAGCAATGGGGTAAGTGGACGGATTTAAAACCCTTGGTGTGTGTTGATCTTACAACTTTTTAGGGCTCCGATCTCCTTCTTTGCAGCTACAGAGACGGGAGAGCTAGTGAACAGGTGCGTTTCAAATAACCTCAGAACTTTATCGACGGTTGTGGTCCGCCAACTAACCCACAAATAGATTCAGCCAGGATATGCGACTTGTGGACATGACTTTACCAGCTGCTCTCATCAATGTTTGCTACCGTGTGATCCCCCTTTCTCAAATTGCTAGACTTATTTATCTAATTGACTCGGTAGAGGTTGGCAGCACCATTGGGACGATGTCGCTTGTCATTGCAGCAGTTGGATATTTTGCCGCGGCTTTACCCCTGATTGCCGGTGTGCTTTATCTGGTTCAAAGATTTTACCTTCGAACATCCCGACAACTTCGTCTACTCGAGTAAGTTCTGCAATTTGAGCTAAAAGAGATTTCCCTCGAGCTCACGCTTCTCAGAATTGAAACAAAAGCCCCCATATTCTCCCACTTCATGGAAACACTCAACGGTCTCGTGACCATCAGAGCGTTCGGTTGGACAGAGGCGTACAAGAATAAAAATCTGAGCCTGCTCGATGCAGCCCAGAAGCCATACTACCTACTCCTCTGCATTCAGCGCTGGCTCACTCTGGTTCTAGACTTGACTGTTGCGGGCGTAGCTATATTACTTATCATCTTCGCAGTTTTTCTGCGCGACGAAATCAATCCTAGTTTGCTAGGTATTTCTTTGGTGCAAGTGACAGGCCTCGGAGTAACTCTAGCCCAGTTGGTCACCCACTGGACGACGTTGGAGACTTCATTGGGCGCCGTTGCCCGGATAAAGAGCTTTTCTGACGACACCCCAAGTGAGAAGCAGCAGCTGCTGGGAGAAGACGAAGCTCCTAATGCAAACTGGCCAGCACGAGGGCACTTGACTTTTGAAGGAGTCTCTGCCAGTTATGGGTACGACCATCTCACTTTATATCTTGCAAGTCTAACATTGGTACTGAAGGACCGAAACCACTCCAGTCCTAAACAAAATAAATATGTCTATATTACCAGGCCAAAAAATAGGAATTTGTGGCAGAACAGGGAGGTAAAGATTTTCTCTCTCCTTATGATGATACACAGCCCACTAAAGTCACAAACAGCGGCAAAAGTTCGCTCATCTCGTCAATCCTTCGCATGGTCGAACTCACCTCTGGAAAAATCACTCTTGACAACCATGACCTCTCAACACTTCACTGCCCCCTCATCCGCCAAAAGCTAATTTGTCTCACTCAAGACCCTTTCCTCTTCACTGGCTCCATTCGTCTGAACGTCGATCCTCTAGGCGAAGCGAGCGATAGCGAGATAGTCACCTCAATAGAGAAAGTTGGTCTCTGGGATGTAATTGCTGCGAAGGTTGAAGGTGGGAAAGAATCTGATACCGCAGTACTTGATTCTGTCATAGACGAGAATTTTCTTTCTCATGGACAGAGACAATTATTCTGTCTCGCGCGGGCTATGTTGAGGAAGAGTTCCGTGTTGTTACTTGATGAGCCAACCAGCAGGTATGAATGAAATCCCTACCTCCTCTTCACTGGAAACGAGAAATAACATCAAATCACAAAGCGTCGACGTCAAAACTGATGCTCTAATGCAATCCATCATCCGTTCGGAGTTCAAAACTCATACAATTATCATGATCGCCCATCGTTTACATAGTCTGCTTGATTTTGATCGCGTTGCAGTTCTAAATAAGGGGAACTTGATTGAGTTTGGAGAGCCAAGTGTTTTGTTAAAGCAGGAAGGAAGTGCGTTTAGGAAGTTGTATCATGCTTCCTCTTAAAGTTCTTCTTTGGGTATGCTAGATTGGTTCTGGCTTTCTTTGATTATATTGGTTCGTTGGCCCTGAGAGGCACTCGCTTATTTTCGACCGGTTCTGATATGACCCAGTGTTTTTTTTAGTTTAGCTATCGCGGTTTTGACTTGGTCCTTGAAATATAAAACTAAGTCTGGTTCTGCTCCTTGAGTAGAACTACAATTGTGATTGGTATAACGGCCATTCTCTTCCTGAAAGATTTCTAAGAAGCATTGAATTCATTTAGAACAGGTACACCGAAGTCAATGAACTCTCCTTCCCACACAAAATAAGAAATGTTACTCAGTCTTGAAGGTTTCTTACCCATCCTTAAAACCCATCAAACCCCTATCACTCTGAGGGCATTGTTTGGGCGCGAGGCCAACCGAGCACTACTCCCTGTATGTGGAAAATTCTGCACTCTCGTACTCACCAAGAAGCTAAATGCTGAGTCAGCATAGACACGCGGAGCCCACCGGATAACACTCACATCTCTCTTTCCTGTGCTACTCAAAATCCCAACCTTCCACGTTCTTCCGGAAAAATATACACGACCGGACTGTCAAACCCCAGTCAACCTACGAAAACATATCTCACTAAAGGGTGAAGTGTTCGGACTCTACATCGGTGCCTTAGCAATGAACCTCCATCGCACTAACCTTGGAACGTTCAATTGGCAACAGGTTTCTAATACCAAAGCCGAGCTTTCGAAATATCTCGCTGAAGCAAAAGCTGGGAAATTAGACATAGCAACTCTCAAGAACATTCCATTCTTGATATTAATTGTTCCAGAAAGTTTAGAAAGAAAGAAGAAGAAGATATAGAAGGAGAAGGAGTCTGCCTATAAACCCATCACTATTTAACGCTCCAGACTTTTTCGGAACAGGCTCCAAAATAAGAAGCGAGAAGTAAAAATTACTCCGCTCGCCCTCCCTAACTTCTAATCCTTCATCTCTTCCAACTTACTTACTTAAGGAATGAAGTAAGAGTATAAGAATAGGAGAGGTCAACGCAGGGGCAATTAAGGAATCTAGGAATATTTAAGGACTGTAGTAGTTTAAAGATTATACCCCTATATTTCAAGTACGATTTACGATTGACGATTGAGTCGTTGTTGGAGTTGGACGCCTTAACAGGATAGCATTAGCTTTCAGTAAAAGGATAACCCTTGAGACTTCGGGAGATAACAAAAGTCAACTCTAACCCCTTCTTCGAAACCAACAGCCCACCCACTGGTCTATTCAGTCTACTAACAAATCGCTGGTAGATAAATACTTCTTCAACCACAACTCGCCATCCAACAAGAGGTTCAATCTTTCACTATTCTCTTCGCTCAAAATTTCTCACTTTAGCGCCTTTATCAAGTGGAAACTCGCCATAAATGTCCGTTCTTGCATGCCATGGTAGCATGGTGATATGGTACAGGAGACACCACGATAGCCTCGAGAGGAGTGTATCCATTGGCTCCCCGAAAATCAATCATCTCACCAGCTTCCAAAAGCATACTCACAACCTCCACGTTCTGTGGATATGCTGTTGCTCCAAGTGTAGAGGCTCCAACATAGCCAATGTTTACCTTTAATAACCTTGACTCTGCCCGTCATCATATTCGGCGCTACGGAAATTTGCATCTGCTCCCAATTCAAGCAATAGCGTAATTGCCTCGATCCTGTTAAATAGGCATACCCGAGGGCAGTATAATGATCACGAGGAGGGGCGTTTACTTTAGCCCCGGCACCAACATAATGTCGACATTTCCCAAGACGAGGCTTGTTCAAGTAGAGTGCGGCCGTAGCTAGCAGGCATGTCCACATCAATTCCTGAATCGATCAGCCGCTCTATAATGTGAAGGTCGCCATGGCACGCAGCAATTCCCAGGGCATGACCGTGATATCCACCTGCGTTGGTTGGGTCAGCGCCCGCACCGAGTAACACGTCCACCGCAGCCTGGCGGGTATGATTGGGGGCTACTTGTATTACTTCTGTGAGACGAAACGTCACCACTAGCATACAATTGCAAATACAGTCCAAAGACCACTTGGCATTCGGAAAAGTGGTGGTATTATTGAGTGATTTGAAACTGAATCAGTAAGCGACATTCCATCCCGAAACAAATACCTGTCGCTGGAACCCAATCCTGGGCCTTTAAGCGCACCTATCCATCTACCTTCAAAACGACTATCTCTTATGATCTCCAAATACATCCGTGATGGCTGCAAACATCCCAGATTCGTAACTAGTACCATGAATCGTCCTATCACAAAATAATTTGCACAATTTGTAAGGTTAGAAAAAGTCTTACGGCCTAGAGGGTTGGATCGAAATGGAGAAAGAAGCGGAGGTACTCAGCAACCACAAAACTATCTAGTGATAAAAACAACAACAAAAGGTATGGAAGGTAATTATCATTTGAAAACTTGGGGACGACTGTACTTGCTTGCTCGCTCGCTAGACGTCACTCCGCGAGAGTAAAAAGCAGGAAAATGAATACCAATAGCAAGAAAAATTCCGTGCCAAGTCGTAAGCTAGAAAAGAGCAAACCCAAGCCCTCTTCCGTACGCCTTTCCCAGCCGCTCTCACCGACCGAGAGAATTGGATACATGCAGAGAGCAATAATCATACATAACGCCAGAAAAACTTCATACAAGAAAGTGATGCAAAAAAGAACAGGGTATTAAGCTTGAGCACCCGCAGAGCCGTTGCCGGCGACTCCCAAAAGGTACCCACTCGCCCTCGAAGCGCGATAAAAGTAGCATGTAAAGCAAACAACCCTAAATCAGATTTCCATATCCATTGCCATGTCCTCGCTGATTCCCCTAATTGGGCCTTTGAACTCCTGTCGCTCGTCTTCATCATCAGCTTCGTCATCATAATCGTCACAGAATTCGTCTTCGTTGAAGAAGTCGTCTGTTCCAATGTCGTTACCCCATGCACCCGATGCGTCCAAATCTACATCTTCCTCATCCCCTTCGTTAGTGAGATTAGCTGCTTGGTCACCAAGCCAGTACCTCGCACGTTTATTAGCGCCTGCGTCGTAGCCAGTAGCACCTCTCTTTGATAAGCCAAGTCGTTGTTGTGGACTGTGACTCATAACTGGGACGCCCCGGACATAGATGTATGCAATGCGCTTCCGCTCTTTGTTGAAAAAGAGGTAGTTCAAGCTCCATACGGAACCTTCATCTCCATCAAATGGATCATCAGGAGGAGCCCAACAGTAGATAGTGCAGTCTTTGAGACTCATCTCGTTGTCAACCATGGCCCACATGTGTGGTCCCCAAGCCTGACTTGTCGTCGCAGATGCAGTTGTTGCGTAGCTGGTCTGCGGTGGGACTTGGAGAGTCACACCTGTGCTTGGCCTCAAGTTGTAAAGTGTGGAATCGATAGTGCCGATAACTCCCTTCAGACTTCGCTCCCTTTTAAAGTCGCTGGGTCTAAGAACATTGGAGAAATCGTAATCCGAGTGGCTGGCATTGAGAGTCGCGATAAGATATGCGAAAGTGCGTCGACTTGAAACTTCATCCAGGGATCCGAATGGGCTTGCTCTCGACAGATTGACCGATGGATGGTCGCCTGTAGAGCCAAGGGGCGGTGATACAGAAGCGGATAGAGAGACGAGGGATTTATGTTGCGATTCCAGAGCGTTCTCGATATTTCGATACAACTTTTTGTCTGAGCCCGCTGCCTTCGTTGTGTATAGTTCGCATGCTCCTATGACGTGACAATCGGGGGTATCGAAGTTCAGCGCGCGTGTCACGTCCTCGAAGTCGGTGAGGGGTAGGAACTTCATCGTTGCGGTAGAGGTAGCCTGGTTCTAGATGCACTATTATCAATGGTACTAGGATTGCGATTGTTTGAGGGGCGTTGCGTGTTATCGCGGAGGCAAAAGCGTGTGGTGGTTGAACCCGAGTGTTCTGTTGGAGATAGCGACCCTAAGGGCGGAGAACGAACGTCCAGGAATTTGATGTCTCGTAGATCGCAGGATTATAAGGAGAGGGATGGTATGTTTGTTGGCTTGCGAAGACTGACTGCAGATGCAGCACTGGTAGGGTGAGTCGAATGTGGTTTGAGGGACCTGCTGAGGCTGAGAAAGGCAAGTTTGACACTTCCCCACGCTGGCTGCGGAGGATGAATCAAGTTGTTCTCAAGCTAGACTTGCGTCTAGCAGGTAGGGGACATTGTGAGAGTCTGGGTTGAGTGGTTGTGAATGGGATGGATGTGGTGTTTGAAGTGGTCAGATCGTGGTTCCAAGGTTGGGTCGTCGAAGACGGTTATCGCTGTTGTCGCAATCTGCTTACATAACCTAATCCCAACCAATCATATAAGAAAATGGCAACACGCTGATAAAAGGGGGTGTTTCGTTCGACTTCTCGCTCTGTCACAATCCAAAGCTAAATCAAGGGGGTTAATTGTCTTGTTTTCTAGTGACTTGGACAGATAGGGTACGAACCTGAAGTGTACTGCCGCTTTTACTCCCAAGCTGTCATCCACCAGTTGATGTGAATAACAAAGAAACCATTGGATGTAGATACGAAAATATGCAGACAAAGAAAGGTAAAGCAATTGTGCAAATAAGCCGACTAGTTTACGTACTCAATTGCAGCTCCCTTCCTATGACAATATCTATAATAAAGTACAGGTTCTGCTTAGCTGTCATGGGAAGGGAAAGATAGCTTGAAGAGATGTGGCATATGACAAGCCTCGAAGGGTGACGTAGCATAATCCCCATGAAGGTGATGTTGTCGGTTTTGCAAATCAGCAGCAATGAAATTCATGAGAAAAGTACTTAGCAAAACTGTCTCTTTAGCTTTACACTAAAACCACATCACCCGAGTTTCCACTGCTATTCCTGCCTATCGTGATATAACCATAGAAAATTCGAGGAATCAATCGAGAATTCCAACATTTTGAAGTCCCTCAATAAGGGCCTGATCAGCCTAGAGAAGTTCGAAAAGACTCGTGTTAGCGAAAAAGAAGAAGAATGACAAAGCATGGATCGAAGTTCATGTAGTGTAAATTCCTAAAAACTCCAAAGCGCCATGCTTCCCCCGTGTCTAAACTCATTACATGCTAATCTTCGGGCGTGTGTTCACATGATTCTCGTTACTTCCTCGTCGACCTGGGAAGGGTGGTGATACGTGTCAGTGCATGAAAAAGAGCAAGGGAAACCGCCGATGTGTTCTCATATCAACGAGAAAAGCTTTCTTGACTAACCTCTGTATCCTCTATCGAATCCTGTGCTGAGATGACCCTCAAGACATTCTTCTTGCTGCTCTCCTGCATTTCACCTGCTAGTAACAACTCGTCCAGAATAAAGTATGCTTTTTGAAAGTTGAAAATCTGAATGGGGTCAATACTCGGTAGTGAGATTGTTCCGAGTTAACATACAATGTCCAACTAGCACAGGATTAGCATTTGTTTAGCAGCAAGTTGGCATGTGAAGGCTTACCTCGCACACATTTCCATAGTACTTGTCCATCTGCTCCACATATCGGTGCACAATCTCGAGGGTGATGAGTTCGTTGTCGGTTGAGTTGCAGCCAGCAATGAAGAAGAGGGAGGCATAACGTCGATACACAATCTTCGAATCTGCCCCGAAGGCATCAGCATTGCGTCTTCTCAGTTGCCGCACAATCTAGCCATGCCCCACCTTTGTATTCCAAAAAGTTGCACATCCTCGTCCGTCGCGCCAGCACGAGTTGGGATACATCCTTAATGATCTTGGCCTTTTCCTTGGGCGAGAGGGTGGTGAACCATTTTGCGAGCCTCTGTCCATAATTCAGCTCTGCCCGAGGGGATCATTCCTCACTCATGGCAACGTACAACTTTTCCCTGCCGTGAGAGCAGGATCAGGTAGCTATAGGAGAGGTTAGCACAGATAGTCTGCCATGTCCATGTCGCATTTGGGCGTCTTACTTGATGGGCATCTTCGCAGATGTAGGTAGATGAAGCTTTTTGGGGGTTGTGGTTGCTAATGCTGGGCTGTTCTGTGCACCTGTGGCAGATCCCTTCAAAATTGGAACCCCCACCCAAACCCGAAAAGCGGCACCCGACGGGCTGAAGCACCTGCCCTGCAGCTTCCAGGTTATCAGCAGCTTCGCTCTTTTAACCTCGGGTTGAGTGCTTGGGGCAGAATAGGAGTTACCTAGGTAGAGTCCGTCTAGATTCCAGACTAAGTTTCTGCTATTCTCTTGCAGGTTGCTACTGTACTGTTTGTTAGCTGCAGACTTGACTCGAGATGTATTGGACGCCGCTTTTACCTTCACCCGCCACAGCAGCGGAACAAGATCGGTCCAGCCTCGGGAAGAGCGAAGAGGGGCATTTGGAAAAAAGAACCTGGCTGAACCCCCCCCCCTTTTCCCCCTCCACCCATCATTCACCTGAACTCTCTACATATGCTTATAAATTCCCTATAACCAGTTGATACCCTCCTTTTCCTTATCCCTCTTATTCTCCTTCTTCAATCACAAAAATAGCTATATTGGACATTGCACAGGAGCACCAGAACCGTCGCAAATATCAGAGTCCCATAAACCATAAACTCACCTCCTCGGCCTCGCCCACCCACATCAATACCTCGATCATGACGCGCTTAATACTTTCCACCTCGTATGCACCTCCAATTCGCTCTGGCCGAAGGCGAGGAATCCGCTGACTATGGTGCAATCCCTAGGAATATCATGACTGGCGGTCCCTCAATCATAAGGAAGCCTGGTGCATCCAATCTGGAGTTGACAAATTCGCTCCGATCCAACTTTCAGAACGCGCAGCAGGATTACTCCCCTTTATCCGGGTCGAAAGCTAGTAGCCCCAGCAATGATGAAGAAGACGAATCCGCCCGCCGACCCTCGGCCTCCCTCTGGACTACCCGTGAAAACTCCGACTTTTATATTCCTACTGTCGACTGGACGCTATCAGGCCTCGCCGAAGAGCCAAGCCAGTACGATATTACTGTCAAATTATTCTACCTGCCTGGCGCAGACATAAGAGAAAGGAGACGATACACCCAAGACGCACTTCAGCTGGTAATGAAGGAATTGGGCGTGTGCTCCATCGATCTGTTGATCGTATCATTTCCTGGCATGTCATTCGAAGGCGATTGCGAATGGGACGCCGATAAGAAGAATTCATTGCAAGGGAACGATGACGAAGAAGTAGCTTCCTGGACCGTGCTTGAGGATCTTTACGACCAAGGAAGAGTCAAGAAATTAGGACTTGCGGAATATGGTAGTGAGAAGTTGTCGAGATTCTTGAAGAGAGTCCGAGTCCGACCCAAGGTGGACCAGGTCAACGTCAAGGATTGCTGTAACGTCCCGCCTCCTCTTCGCCAGTTAGCCAAACTTGAAGGTATTGAGCTCTATGTTCATAATGACTGTACGAACATCCTTCCGAGTGGGACTTTGAGAGAACTCTTAGGACAAGGTACGAAGGGCGCTGGAGTCCTGTCAGAGTCAAAGAGAGGAATTGACGGTATGAAGGGAGACTTGACACCTGAGTGGGTTGTCAAGTATACCGCAGTCGTTCGAGATCGAGGCGTCATCGAAAACAAGGGCTACTTTGCTGTTGCGGAATTAAGAGAATGAAGGAATCCTGGGAACTTGGATGGACAGGTAAATAGAACGAGTCACGGAAGAACATGATGGGTGGCGTTGGGTTTTGCAGCATAGAACTTGGGTTTTTGTCTCGATGGTCTGGATAAATGCTCATTATATGGCAGCAGATTGGAATTAGATAGCCCCTTGAAGATGGAATTAATACTTTTTCTGTACTTGAGTTATTCAACCCAGCATGCTTCGCTTTCGGCCCCTCATCCTGACATCCTCCAATTTCTTCAGCACAATATTGGCCCCTTTGAAACTGTTCCCATATGCAGCAAGCAATTCTGAGAACATGCCTTCTGCCCTTGGGTGAGTGCTACCAAAAGCTCTTTCTAGGACGTATAAATCGACCGCCCGGTCCTCGTCTGCTGTACTCTGGCTCGCTAGTCCAAAATCAATAAGCACCACTTCCCCCTCCAAAACACCATCTTCTTCACTCGCACTAGTACCGTTCACTCCATGCTTACTTCTTGGCCGCAACATCAGATTGCTAGTCGTCAAATCCCCATGTACGATACCGACTGCATGCATTCTCCCCACCGCGCTTCCTATCCTTCCCATCAAGCCTTTCAGTAAATCCCCGCCTTCCTGCTCCCTCTCACCATTCTGGGCATTCCCAAGCTCTTCTGTGGTTTTCTCCTCCTTGCGCCTCTTCAACCATTCATTCAACTTGATTCTCACCACCTCGCCCTCTATCCACTCAATCATCAACCACCCCTCTCTCTCGTCCAACCCATAAACCGCCGGAACTGGAACCCCCTCCTTCCTACACTTCACCAACACCCTTGCCTCTGATAATATCCGATGCTTCGTTAACCGCGCATCAAGGATGGGGTGGCGATAAGGTTTCGAAGGTCGATATTTGAGTGCGCATGATATGGAAGGGAGGAGGTATGTTGTGCGATAGAGAAGAGCTTCGGCGCCTTGGGTGATGAGTTTGGGAGGCGCGGGGTCGTGTTGGAAAATTGGTGGGAGGGGTAAGGGTGAGGGTGAGGATAAGGATGGAAGTGATAGGTTTTGAGGCTCGATCGGAAGGGTGGTTACTTGGACTGACATGGTGAGAGATGTGGTTGTACTGTGGTGTTGTCGACTTTGCGTACTTGTAGGTAGGGTTGGATTTATTTACTTGTACTCGAGTAGGGTCGACCGATTCAGGGCTGGCGGGGTAAAACGTCAGAAGTCCATTTTTGGTGGGAGATGCTTACTTCTTTATTTTACTTGTATCTTCACTTCCTCCCAATCACATAACACACACCACAAATCACCCCCTTTTCCAAAATCTGTGAATAGATTTCAAAATACGGATACTTTGGGTATTGTCCACCAACATGTGCTTGCTGCTGCTTGTATCGGTCACCGCCATTTCTGCAAGTGCAGGGATGCAAAATGCACCTCAATTGGTTTCCCATCCCGTCCGGTCGTACGAAGCAAACTGCTTGTACCGTTATTTGCCTCCCATATTACCTCGCACCATTTCCTCAAAGGTATACTTTCAGACTATGCCACACTTCCCGTAGCGGCCCCCTTCACTCTTCCACGCGCTATCCCAGATGGCAGAACATCACGACCTCTCCCTCATCACCATCTTCCTCCTCCTCACCGCCTGTCTCGTCTCCTTCTTCGTCTTGGGCCAGATTCTCACCACCTATACCTCTGCCTACCTGGCCGCACCCTCCGAGATCACCACTTTCATCGACGCCGTTGATTTCTCCATACAGGAAAATGAGAGTTACGATCGCGATGTGGGGAAGGTGCAGAGGTTGGAGGATAAACTCCGTATGGGCAAATTATTGAGGGAGATTCAGAAATGTGGCGACGATTTGAGAGAGGACTTGAACAGGCTGCTGATAGATGAGGGAGGGACGAGACTGAGATCCAGTACTCGTCTGCTATGGGCTGCCAAAAGAGGGAGGCTGGAAGAAAGGATGCGGAGATTGGACCTCTTGAGGATGCGGTTCTTGGTTGTGTATATGGGTTTGATTGCTGCGAATAGTACGGACCAACAACCTGCGAAGGATCCGGAAAAACAGGATGGCAGGAGGTTCGAGAGGCCGAAAATGGCGGTCAGGAGTTTTACTCAGGATTTAAAGGAGGGAGCTCAGCGGAAACCACCCTTGAGAAGATTGACGACGCAAGCGATGGGTCACAATGATCATGTTGGAGAAAAGCCCAAGATGGGATGGATGGGCGTTGTTGCCGAACTACAAAATTCGCCCTTGATGCATAAACGGCATGCATCTATTGAGAATGCGATGAGTAGTCCGAGGAGCCCGAGATGAGAACTTTGAAGTTCGAATCCAAGACACGCAGGGACAGATCGCGTAAACAACTCGAGACTCGGAGACTTGGACAAGATTTTGGAAATCGAAATCTGGTGACTTCCAGAAAGACGACCTCGGATCCAACGCATCCCCCAGCCTGCCATTTTTATGACCTGCTACGATATGCATCACATCTTCGGTACAACTAACCTCACAACCATTCTGAATGATCAACTATTCATGACTCAACCTTGACACGATTCTCCAACCAATTTCCAACACCAACACGAAATATATGGCCACAATGACAATAAAACGACATGCATCACGATTACGACCATTGACCACGACCACATATATCACGACCACAATCATAATCACAACCACACCAAAACACCCACCCCTCTTTCACATCCCTTTTACACTCGCAACCCCTCGCACATCCACTGCCCTCACACCTTCATACCCATATTTAACCAATCCATTACATATCCCCTTCTATCGCTCCTGATTCGACTTACAAATTTCATATTAAACACGCAATTTTCAGTTTTTGGAGAAAGATATCCCCAGGAGACACGGCCATTTTTAGATATCAAAGATGTACACGACCACCAGATCACGATGCCCACGAATACACGTACTGTACAGTCAGTTGAAGCTATGACGGGAAAGATATACTGGGCGTTTTGTAGTTTGCATCGAAAGGCAGGCATATGTTGCATGAAGATACCCCCTTTTGTTTTTCCCATTTTATTTTTCCCCTTTTATTTCCCCCCTTTTCAATTTCTGGCTGTTTGATTAGCTCTGATTTTTTTCTTCTTGGACACTTTTGGATATTTTTGGTGATATTGGTGCAGTATGGCAGCAATCTGTGGTTGGGAGGAGGAAATTGAGTGAGAACGATGGATTGGAAGGCATTTTATTAATTCACAATTTCCACCCCTTATTATTTTCATCACCCTTATCTTTGTGCGTTGTTGTTTGCGGCCCGTCTACTGTGACCTCACGATGGACATATGGGTGGCAGTAAATACATGCCTCCCTAGCTTGGTTTACTACTTTGTAGACCAATCTAAGTTAGTCATAATTTCTTAGGAAATTATACTTAAAGAGCGTCGGAACAATGAGAGCTATAGATGCAGGTAAGAACCTATTTACTGCTACCTCTGAGTCCATTGTGAGTATCCAACTTTGTTTTGCTTCTTCAGCCTTCCTCGCTTGGAGAGCCCTCATTGAGCATGACTGACGAGGAGCAGTGCTGTTTGTGTTCGTGACGGCCAGTAAAAAAATTCATTCTCCCAGCGGTCTCGAGCTTCACCAATTGTGTGCCCCCGAGTGGCCCCATTTCTAACCAGCAAATCTAAAGGACATCAAATAGAATCATACCCACCGAAGGCGTCGTGTCACCATAAGCGAGGGTCTGCTTTTCAGCCGACAACCCCTCCGATTTTGCATCCTCCACCCACCTAAGCATATCGTATTTTCGGCTAGCTTTGTTATCATTCCAACAACGGTTCTTAATGCAACCCCTTTAGCAAACTCTTGTTTCAGAGAAACCATCAGTTGAAAAGACTCGCTTGCGCCTCTACGATGAAAGCAAGGCGGAGCCGTAGATAGGTGACTATTCGATTCATTTCCCGTTAATCTACTCTTTCCTGTTTGTCAACCTATAGCTGCCAAATATCTCCACTTCATAACAACTTGGCAAGGTTCAATAGTCAGTTGAAATCATCTTCGACGCATGTTGTCGGAGCTGTGTCGCTAGTGGCTCTTGCACCTATGAGTTGATTCCTTCTCTTGTTCCGTC
This sequence comes from Hymenoscyphus scutula, assembly GCA_001399465.1. Taxonomy (NCBI): domain Eukaryota; kingdom Fungi; phylum Ascomycota; class Leotiomycetes; order Helotiales; family Helotiaceae; genus Hymenoscyphus; species Hymenoscyphus scutula. The sequence continues at coordinate 46,448 of LKTO01000086.1, forward strand.
TTTACAGGCTTGCATTTGATGTTGGTACCATACCGAGCATCGCGCTGCTTATACTCCGTGTTTTATTTTTGCAGTCACATGTATGCAACATATAGAACTGGGTAGACGTGATTGATGCTGTGATTTATTTCAGTGGAATTCTCGTCTGTTGAGCGGGAGTTCCTAGGTTGTCTTGAAGCGGAGTGGATGATATATTACTGATGGATGAATAGGAGATGAGGTTGGTATTAACAATCCTTTTGCAGCACATTAGGTTTTTCTCAGACACATGCGTCGTCATAGCTCAAATAAAAACTCACATGTTTGATTTAAATCTAGTAAAACATTTTAGAACGGTGGTAGAATTTGGTGGTTGAGAAAGTTGAAATTGGGATACTCTAATGGAGTATCTAAATGGGGACTCTCGCTTCAAAGTGACCTTGAAAAGACGGGTATAAATATATATATTCAAAATAGCCGAGGGCGAGGACTCATGTTGGGCTCATCAAAAAACTGGTTATGTAGTTGGTAACTTGTTGGGTTTTAGACAGGAGAGGCGGCTATCTGGCCACAAGCAGGCCACACCCCGTCATGCGAGCGCTAAAGCTTCTAATGCCAACTGTAAAGCATCCTAGCACACTTTTTACTATCAATCTGCCTCCTTGACAAGATAGCAAGAACCTCCACAATGTCTCCTTCTACCCAAGTTGAAATTTTGAATCATTAGACAGGAGATAGATCCGGATGGTGCCACACCGAGCTATTATTCAATGCGAGTGAACCAAAAACACTTCAAATACATCACCATCGACCCAGATGTCTTTGAAGTCGACAATTTATGCTTTCCACTAATACTTCTGGAAAGTTCCGCCGGTGATTGGAACTATTGTCGTATCTCACAAGCAACCAGCTCTACACTGTTCTTTCTAAAGACTGAGAGAAGGGACTTCTCTTTAATCCTCCTAAATCTTACCACAGACTCTCATTGAAAACGGGCAAACGACGAAAATCCAATGTCTACATGGCATCATCCCCTGACTTCGACACCCCCATAGTCGCCAGATTCGCAAGATTCGACTGGGAGATCAGCCATTACATCGCCGAGACACAAGCCTATTCCTAGATTCAAGGCCTCCCACTAGGTCTAAAGTTCTTAGGCCACTTGCATGAGGAGGGTCGAACTATTGGGTTTCTGATGGAATTTGTGGAAGGGAGACATACATCTATTGCGGACTTGACTGTTTGTAAGGCGCTGGTGAAAAGTTTATATAGTTCTAGTATTCTTTATGGCCATTTGAATAAGCACAATTTTTTGATTTCGGAAAAGGGTGCTGTGTGTATTGACTTTGAGACGGCGTTGCTCTCAAATGATGCTGATGCCATGGGAAAGGAAATGGAGGGACTGGAGGGACAGCTGTTGGATGAATTTGGTGCTTGTGGGGTGGCATAAGAGGCTCGTTATAAGTTAAAAATTGTCGAGTTCGTAGCAAGCGAATGTTCACTACCCTACAATCTTTCAAATCCCCGTCGCAGGAGTTCACGTTCCACAAATTAAACTATAGCTTCTTCAAGCATACTTGTATAGACATAATGCTCTACACAAACCCTTGCGCCCATTCCCAAGTATTCTCTGCTTGCCAATGTCCGCGTGAGAACCGAGCAGAGAAGAGTAAATTAGAGTAGATTAGAGGATACCTGCTCAGGGTCACCTCTGTTATCTATTACTGACCAATGATTGGGAAGAAAAACTACGACTACAAAAAGGAGACTTATCATCAATTAAAAAGCTTAGCAGCTTATCCAGTGTCTGACGGATGACCGGGTAGTTTCTCACGGCTTATCCCAACTCTAGATTCAGCCCTTGAATCTGGGTTAGCTTACTCGTGGATTACTCACAGCTCACCACCCACGGCTCACTCGTTCTAATTGTGCTACCATTGCTGGCTCGCATTTTCAAGTCACAATCACAATCACAATCACAATCACATCAAACAAAGATCTAACACACAAAAATCTCAAATCTCATTGTTCCTTATCTCTCAGCTCGATGAAAACTCAACAAGGCAGAATTTTTTATATCACAGTACTGCCTCCCCACCCAAATCCCTAATAGTAGCAGCAAGAAGAAAGAAGCAACTGAATCGCAAGCGCCCCAAGCCCTCCCTTCCCCGTGCTCAAATTCAAGAAGGCTTCAACAGAATGAAACCAGGCAAGAAGTAGCACTCTTAAAGCCAAGTTGGCAAACCCACTCCAATCCCATTTTCCTCCTCGAACCAAGCATATTTTCAGCATAACAAATATCCCTAATTCCATCATCATACACAAGAATAAGAAGTAGCGAAGATCGAAAGAAAAAACTGACAAAAACAAAGAGGTGGTCATCGTAATGGCATAGTGTCACGTGGTATCTAAAAACAACAACAAGAAGGAAGGAAAGAGAGAAAAACAACTATGTACTCTCACAAAATATCTTCTCCATCCCACAAAGAGTATCTGGTAGCAAAAACAAATCAAAATAGCCTTAAAATTCTCCTGAGAGGGAAAGATGACTATTTATTAGGAAGTAGTGAAAAGGTAGATGCAAGGTAGAATGCGGCGCGGAAATATATCAGATTCGTCGTTCATAAATGGCTTCAGTGGACCTTCTTCCGGCCAAACATGCGTTGGAAAGTGCTGCTTTCTTCCTTGGGCGAGTTCAACATGAAAGGTTGTGGTTGTGTCTGAGCTCGTGCAGGGGGTTCATTGCTCATGAGGAAATCGGCGAGGTCGTTTGTTCTACTGACGGGTGCAGCAACAGCCTCTCGTGGTTGGTAAGCCTTCCTTGGTACTCTGCTGCGAGCTGACTCGCCTTGCGGAGCATAGTTGTTAAGACTGGTACTCTCATGTGGTATGGTAGTTGTGGTAGTAAATCTGGCGTTAATTGGAGTATGTGTATTAACACCATTTCGAGAATTGATCGATCGTGATTCTGGGCCCGAGGAGGTCTTGGGCTTTTGGACGGCTGGTGCTGGACCATTGGCAGTTCTTGGCTTCTGAAGTACAGGACCTGAGGAGGTTTTGGGCTTTGGGTTTGCTGGAGATTCTGAGCCACGACGGCCAAAGCGATGCATCAAACTAGTAGTACTCGACTTTTTTCTAACGTCCTTTCCTGGTGGTTTTGGTACCGAGTCGAAGACGGAGGTTGTGACAGGCTCTGGTGGAGGAGGAACGTTTCTGAGGAAATCCGCGAGGCTCTCTTCTTTGATGGGTTTGGCCTTCGGAGTGGGATTGTAGTCTTCTTCCTCATCAGAGAAATCAATGGCGTATGGATCTCGGACACGTCTAGTTTTTCGCTTTGGCATCATGTCAGGCTCATCAAAGTCATTTCGCTGAGTTGGTAAGGGCTTGTTCATGGCAGCATTCTTCAACAATCCGGATTGTGAATTAACTGAACTCTGTACCGAGGTGGATGTTGTTTGGCTGTAGCGTGGTTCATGTAGAGTAGCGTCAATTGCTTTCCCACCAACAGCTCCAACCATTTGATCGGAATCCATAGTACTTCGGAAAGGTGCTACGGTTCGTGAAATTCTATGTTGTCCTTCCTTATCGAGCTGTGGCCCCGATCGGACAAAGTCAATCAAATCACTGATAGTGTCTCCGCGATGTACAACTGCATCTCTAGCCTGCAACTTCTTTCGACCAGCAGAGGATTCAGCACGACGTGGAAGATTGGCTGGGCTAGCAGTACGGGGGACTGAACCACTGAAATTTCTTGGTGTGCCATTGGTTCCGCGATGATTTTGGATAGGCCGAACTGGAACTTGATCGTAAGAGTTTGCAGGTCCGGTACTTCTGATAAATTCGGCAAAGTCTCCAATGGAGTCTCGATCAGTTCTCGCGTCTCGTGGCTGAGGAGCATTAGGTCGTAGCTTTGATCCAATGTTAGCTCCCGCCGCAGATCTAGATCCATTGGTGTTGCTCTCTACGGGATTCGAACGTAGACCTCCCATTACTCTGTTGGATGAAGTGCCTGATCGACTAGTTCCTGGTCGGGGAACCTCGTGTGTATTCGTTCTGACCAAGCCGGTACCACGAGGACTATCAGGTGACTATATTGGATCAGTAATTGCGTCTGAATTACCTGAAGATTCACTTACTTCAATGTTGCGCATGGTTTGCGGGGTAAGAGTGTACTGGATGGTCTCGTCACTTCTAATAAGTTGCTCAAAGCTCTGTTTCTTGCTCTCGGCAATGGATCCTTCTTCCGAGCCCCGTGTTGCAACATACTTTTGACTTGCAGTATCAGAACCGGACGCCGATTGATGTGGGGATTTCTGAATCGAAGTTGATCGCTTTCTACTTGGATCCGCCGAGCGAGAGGTAGGTGCACGAGGAAGATTTGTATTGATGGCACGAAGGGGCTTTTGTTGCTCCACTCCACGTATCGTGGAAATTTGCGACGATGGCTGGTGCCCGTTCTTGCCATATTCCGAGGGGCTATAGGTATCATAACTTGGGGCTAGAGAGCTCGCTTCGTCTGAAGTGCCAGGAGCAACTTCCATCAACTCACGTAGTGGTGTCAAGGAAGGCGCTTTATTCTCAGCCATGGGTTGCAAACGTCCATTAAATTGGTCTTTGGTTGGAGACTTGGCAACTGCCTTGCGGGTTGGAGGAACTGCCGATAGCTTGAATGGAGTTGGTTCCTTGGTAGCTTGTTTGGTAACCATCTTCGCCTCTTGGTGAGTTGGGCTAAAGTCAACATCGACACCTTGCATGGCTGCGGCAAGTTCAGCTGGTATTGCGGTGTCCAACTCAGTTTCCGAGTCATATGCCTCCTTCTCTTCCGTGATAGACTCTTCACTGCTATGAGCGTTCCCAGTGGAAGCATTGCGAACAATTGAGCTACGATTCGATCCTCCGCGGGTCATTGGACTTGAAACCCTTGGAGATTGTGTTCCAGAGGTGATGGGTACGTGAATGCTAGTAGGTCGAGAGCCAACACGCTCCGCCATGCGATCTCCTTGCCTCTTATCAACAGATCCAGTTCGGGATAATGATGGAGTCCTAGGGACGTCGATCACTCGCACAGACGAGTGGCCACTATGTGATCGAATGCTAGAACGTCGAGAGAGCCCTACTGGGTCGTTTGGAGAACCGCCACCAACCGATACTCGAGCTGTAAGGATCACCGCCTCCTCTGGTTCCTCATCGGAATCAAATTCAGACTGGGAGGTGATGTCGGTTTGAGGTGCCTTTCCTTGCACAACAGAAACTATTCCAGCAGCCGCAACGGCACCTGCAGCGACTACACCAGCAACAATTGAAGGCACTGCCCTCTTGCCAGGGTCGGATTGCGGTTTTGGCTCAGCACTCAATTCTTGGGCTGCATTTTCGACAAACTCATGTTGGCCTTCCTCTAATTTCTCAACTTCATCTTTTTCAGCATCCTCACTGCCTTCAGACTTCAGTCGCTTGGAAGGGTTGTATGGAGAGGGTGTTGGAGTTGGCATTGAGTTGGATCTCTTTCTCGAAACTGGTAGCGAAGATACTGGCTCTCCATCCTCTGGGGGTGTGGGGGGGAATTGCCCAAAGAAAACCATACTCTTTGGTCGCGGGTTTGGAGCTTCAACTTCGCTAGTTGGCGCCTCGGTTTCTGGGTCGTCCTTGATTTCAGCAGCAAGTCCGGGTATCTCGATTTCGCGAACATCGTCGTCCGTCATGGGTAACGGAATCCCGGCTGCAACCTCGTACTCCGCAAGAACAGCCGCTAGTGAGGGTCTACGAATGGCATCGTCCATTTCTTCCTCCGGGGGAGTGGCTGTTGCTCGAGTGGCTAGCTGAGACTGTAGTGACTCTCGCGAGAATGATCGGCTGAGTGAGATAGAGGTCGTCGGTGATCGGACGCGCTTCTTCCAACCTCTCCATAACCGACCCAATGTTCTATCCAGTGCAACTCTCTCGACGTCTGTGTCTTCAACCACTACCCGCTCTGCGATCTCTGTGGGGACACTCGTGCCATCCCTGGCCTCCTTTTCGTATTTTGCTCGCAAACGTTGGTATGCTCCTTGGCCGGCTACAACCAAAACCTGTTCACCCACAAATTCGAGAACTGAGGTGAGGAAAATGGCAACCGCCGGGGATACGACGCCCGAGTTGGGAGAGTGTGGGCCATTACTGCTAGATTCCAGGTGCTCTTGCTCCGTGTAGAAATCTTCATCCTCCTCCTCCATGTCGCCCAATGACGAGTAAACCATGCAACGTAGTCTTGTTCGCTTCCAAATTAACTCCAGATCGAAATCACCGTTGGGCTCTGGCCCATTGTGATATGCCAATATGTGATCATCGTCTCCGTCGCCCAAGTATTCGTGTAGTTCCTGGTCTGCCCCGTTGATAGCATCTCTGGCGAGTTTGGGTTTTAATACCTCACTGACCGCTGGTCGCAGTGAAGTAAGGGATGTAGATTTGGAGACTGAGAGGAAGTTGAAGAGAAGCTGGTCCAGGAATCGGTTGACCAGTCGCAGGGCTGGCGGCGCAACCAATGCAGTTTCTCCAGAGGGCTCAATTCCATGTTGATCAAGCCAACTCTCTGCCTGACTATCATGATCGTTGGTGACAATTTGGGAGGCTGCTGAGGGGGCGATGAATGCTGGTTCAGGTGAAATGAGGAGCGGTGGTGACATCAAGCTACTGAAGGTGGATGGCCGGTCACTGGAAATACTCTGTGAGCGCCCTGGGCGAGGATAAAGAACGATATCTGGAGGCGCCATTGTTGATTATTCCCCTTTTTTCTCTTGAGAACTCATTCAGAGCTGCGGCTTCCTCTGGTATGTTTCCTCTAGATCAGACGGAGGTCGGTTGGTGCTGAAAAGTGATTTGTTGGCGTGATAATTCTTGGATCCCAGGTGAATTTCGGAGAGGGGGTTGTTACTGGTAGTTCTGATTTTGGATATTGAACGACATGCGATGGCTGATGAACTATTGAAGAGCTTTTGATTAGCCTTTGAAGATAGATGCGTCAATTGTAGATGAACCATTCAAATGACAGGGCTCTGGTGAGATCGGAAAGTTGTGCATACAGCTGCTGACCAGCCAGATTGATTTTGAGTAATTGAGTGCAGTGCCTGGCTCTACCTCTCTCTCTCTCTTTGTGTGTGTGTGGTGGTCTCTGCCTGAAATGACTCTTGTACCGTCCTTTCCGACCAAACTTGCTTGTTGCTGAGGAGGCAGGAAACAATTTCAATCGGAGGCGGAAAAGAGGTTCAGATGCAAAGGCTCGCTCGGCAGTAACATTTGGCGACCTTCTCACCTTCTCGAAGGGTGGTGCCTGTAAATACGAAACGCAGCTTCAGCACCTACCTAGGATTCTCTTCCAGGTTCCGTGGACGACTCCTCCTCTCAAAATCGGGAGTCTTCTCGGGCAGCGCAATGGCAGCGGGACTCGACGATGAATGGTGTAACAGAAAAGATGACGAGAGATGGGGCTGCACCATCTGCTACACTGCACACAGCTGGTATGGTGGAAGGTAGGAGAGGTGGTGTTGTGGTGGTAGTGAGTGATGTCCACACTCCAATCCCGCGTGTGGTGCTACTCCTGCTGTCCAACGTGAGTCGAAAGTTGAAGTGAAGCTGGGGATCTAGAGGAGATGGGTGAGAGCGAGAGTGAGAGTGAGAGTGAGAGTGAGAGTGAGGATAGAATAATTCTTGAACTTGCTCACCCCTTCCCTGAGGAACACAGGAACACCCGTCGACCTGCAAACGAACCTGAACAGTTTGGCCGGGAAAGAAGTGGACTGGGCCACCGTAGACGCACGCTATTGACCCTGGGGATGCTCAGGGGGGGCGGTACAGTAGGGTAGTTAGTGGGGACTATGCCCAGGTGAAATCTTGATGGGGGTTGGTGCCGGAGAATATGGATGAGAGCAAAAGTCCAGGGAGACCTGAGCATCCACTACCTCATCAAGAGCTGGAGGCTCGAGGAGCGAGGAGGGCAATTATCATTTCCATTGAGTGCAGGGTAGGTAAATATGTGTTTCTGGAATTTCTATTTTGCAAAGCCGTCCCAATCAAAACCACGTTTCGTCCAATTCAGATGTTGTGGCTTGAGTCTTTGATATCGACGGGGATGCTTTGGCAATATCAGTCTAGGATGGAGGGATGGAGATGGAGGTTGATGGACTTCTTGGTGGCTCCCCAACCTTTAAGACACGGCAGCTAGAGCACAACACCCAGCCAAAGTTGAGACAGAAGATCTCTCTGCATTTCTTGGACCTTTCCCCAAGATTCAAGAAGGATGTTCCACCAAGTTCAATGCCGTGTGAGAGAGCCAGCCCTTCTTCTGGTGCATGACCTCTCCTCTCTACGCTTGGATGCTACAAAGGAGGGAAGATGTGGGGTTCATCGGGGAGGGGGGACTTAGTACTGAGGTGTTTTGGGGAAAACACCACCTTAGACTCAATATTTGCCAGACAAAGATTCAGCCATGGTGGAAAGCCTTTCCGTACACGTACGACCTGCCAGCCCGGTTCAGGTTGAGCAGATCATCAGCTACACTAGATGATGAAGCACAGAACAGAGTACAGTACGGATCATGCGAATCAAGAAATACCAAGTACACTCAAGTACAGCCTCTTCAGCTCATACCTACCTACCAGGTACCTAGTCAGCCATGTCGTTGACGATCCCCCACTTCGCTTCCCTTCCATCTTTTTACCTCAGGTCAACAACCCAAGTCTGGATGTTTTACATTTTCCGCCTCCACTCAAAACGATCAGGTACTTGTTATCTCAATCTTCAACCAGGGCTGTCGAGATAAACGAGGCTCTCCTCGATACTCCCTACAGGCAGGTAAGAAGTTGTCCACCTTGACTAGGCTTCCTCAAATGCATTGAATCTACCTGCTTCTCAACCATCTGCACCACCCGACGTCACAGCAAGCCGTAATAATAAGCCATAAAAATAAGCACAAAAGTGTGAGGGAGAAGTAAGCAAGAACCGTAAGAACCTACACATATCAGCTCCCCAGTCGCCACCTCGGGAATCCTTCGAAATGTACCGTGGACCCCTCCAAAAATGTACGATGATGGCGCATGGAGAGCATGTGGACCATAATGTACATAGTAGTTGACTTGCAGCGAAGCAGTCCTCGCTGCACCTCGCCATTTCCAATCCCAAAATTTTAAAAACGATCCAACGAGAAAAAGTGATTTCCTTCACACAAAGGCAGATTCCAACTCCCGGACGAAGGTACTAGACCGACAATTAACACCCTTCATCGAGATCTTCCAGGTTTCCCTAAGATCGCCTCGTGCTTTTCAGCTCAAGATTCACTCTTCCATATCAATGAGCAAAGAGCAGCACTCGGTGCACTGCCTTGCAGTCAGTAATGGGAAGGTGGTTTTCGGTCGTCAAAGATGGGGGGTTACTCGGGAACGATTTTCGTGGCACTTGGGTGCATGAACCCCTTCCATCGAAAGCACACAGACATGCAGCTATTCGCTAGCTATTCTTATATTCAGAACCAGAACCAACCACCAGCTGGTTACCAACCTTCCGTAAGCATTGATGTTTCTTCAACGCCCACCTGTGATGTACGAGAAAAAACCTGGGTGGCTGAGATGCTGCTGAGATAATTAAGATCTCAACGGGGGTTGCTACACCTGTACCACTGCACCTCCGTCAAGTTTCAACATTCGGGTTAATGCAAAAGTCCAAGATACAAACGACCAGAGAGTCAAGGGTTCTTTCGTCTGCTTCCTCTTCTTTGGGGTATGATGGTGGAGGTGGAATATCGGATTATCTCAAGCAACGGTGCAGCAACACCAAGGGTAAATAACCAAAAAATGTGCCGTCTGACGGCATCCTGCATTCCTGCACATCGTCTACTAGTACCATCAAATCATTTTCCGTAACCTAACCTTTTCCGTACCCATTCCATGGCAGTTCATTGCCTTTCATGGGCATCCTAGATTGAAGGATCACTTTATCTATATTTTTTCCATTTCGATATTGCAAACTCACGTCAAAGGATAAAATACAGGGGTCTAAGAAACCCAAACGGTTTCTTCGCTCGTATCTTGATTTTGAGTGTCATCCATGATGTTTTGCATGGAAGGGGAAAAAATATCGAGGTTGGACGGAAGTCTGTGCGAAGTACAGTATCTCTCTCAGTTAGGTGGTGGAAAGCTGGCGATTGCGAATAAACTCGTGTCAGATGAAGATGAGAAATGGGGAAAAGAGGTGCGAGCACTATCACTGCATCTCATTGATCTTCTGGCCATCGTGATTTAGGGTTTTTTCCTTTCTTTCTTGCATCCCTCCCATCCCGTCCGTTTACGAAGTATCAATCGTGGGATGTGTTTTCGCCCATGGCGTAAAGATGCTTGTCGGTACGGAATCTCCTACCTAGGTACCATGTACCAATACACGTGATACCTACGTTGTATCCTCTCCCCAGTTCGCTCCTTCCCATTTCCTCAAGTCGTCAACCTCGACTTCGCGCTATTACCTATATGCCGATGAAAGGCACGACTCTCGGCTGCCCTACTCGAGTACCATCAAGAGCAAGCTACCTACCTACCCACCCACCTACCTCTACTACTTGTACTTGAACTGTTCTCGAGATGGTCGTATCGCTCTTTCCCCAACAGCTTCACAACTAACACGAGACGACTTGAAGAAGGAAAAGTATACCTCTCTCAGGTTATTTTCGCCTATCCAGCACAGGGTAACCTTGGAAGTAAGAAATCTTCTTATTTCACGACAGAGACAAGGAAAAACGCGGTCACTTTTCACTGCCTCATACCTACCTCCGTACCGCCCAAGTACCGAAGCGGACCCCTAACTTTTCGGCTTCGGTACGGGTAAAGTACTATGCATGCAGCTGGTGGGGGTATGTCTCTCATATTTCTTTTTTTATCCTCACCTAACTCCCGTCTTTCCAAGCGGGCTGCTTCTTTCATATTTGCTTTTCATGGGAGACCGTGTACTGTTGGGTCTTGGATATCGGTTCCGAGCGTGGAAGAGGGTTCTAATTCGTTTGTATAGGGAGATTACATTTCCTGTTTTGGGCTTTCCATTGGTTTGTTTCTTGTTTTGGATTTGCCGCAATTTCATTATCTTGAAAACTCTTTTTCAATGGCAATTTGTCGAGGAAATCATGAGGTGTTTTGTTCTCGTTTTTTTTTTTCATTAGGGCTATTATGGAAAGGGGATGAGGAGGGGGGAAGGCACGACGGGATTTTTACTACCGGTATCATTGAATCCCCAGCAAAATCGTTGCTTGAACGAACCGGTCAGAGTTGTTTACTTTCCCGGTCGGAATTCTGAATTCTTCGTAACATTGAGAATCTAAGGATACAGTGTCTCAGATTCTAGTTTTGGTTCCTCATGAAGCTTTAGTAGAAATGTGAACTTTCTCGGGCTTCAACGCGTGTCTTGAGACCGAACCCGAGACTGTGAAATTACAACGTGTGCAATATATTTCACGAGATGGAAACTCGTTGTCTTGGAGCTATGGGCTTTTACGTTTCCCTGATTATTAGCCTGTGTTTCATTAGATGCTCTCTGTACTTATTTCTTGTTCTGTGCTTATTTGTGTTTCGGTTGTTGTTTTATTACGTGGGAATTCCTGCTGAATCGAGATTGCGCTTTTTCGGTCTGACCTGGCCTCAGCCGTTTCCAGGATACTGGGCGAAAAAGTATACATGTCGAAATGCACTTTAACATATCGTTGAAATTTCATCGCGGGATCCCAAACGGTAAAGTTCTCCTTCTCGATTCCTGGAATGGTAGGGACTCGGAACCTTCATATCATGTGAACCAGATCTTGTAAAGAAAATCAAGTTTGTCGAGATGAGAAGCCCTTTTTCTTCCCCGACATTTGGCATGAGATATTCCATGCTTTTGCCAGCAAATTTTTCTTTTTCAGTCCCTCTCAATATTCATGATGTTTGAAAGTCATTATTTAGTTACGGTGTAGGCTATTTGTTTTGTTTGAAAAGGACTTGAGCCGCAGCTATATCCCCTTACTAAAAAAAGCTTGCCTGTCGTACGTTGACAAACAGCTGAGAGTCAACGCACTTGGTTTGCCAGTCGTAAAGAGAAGACACAAAGGGTTATCATTCCCGCCTCTTCAATCCGGGATCGTTTGGATCAGAAAATTGTGGAAAGGGAATATAGTTCCCAGTTGGATAATGCTAATTTAGTTTAATAGACCACAGGACCAACCCCCGCCCCCAACCAAATTATCCAAAATTTATTCCCCAAAGGAACAAAAATATTAAAAGTTCAGGGCTGGGATCTTCAAAATCCGAACTCCACCAACTCCTTACATGCCCTCACATGAGGGCATTTTCCAAAAATTCCTCTCTTTGCTTCTCATCTTGAATCCTTAAAGCTTTTGACTCCAGTTGAACCTGTAATTTCCTCCCATCCTTTACTCCTCTTGTAAAATGACGATGATCTTGGAAAAGCTGCTCCATCCCCACTTGCTCCCAGTTCCAATTTTCATCGAAGTGGTTCAAACTCTGCGTGCCCATCATTGCGACAAGCCGATCCTCAACCCCATTTTTAGCTTGGGCTTGTCCAGTTCGATTCAAATTTGCAGTATTATGCTGCCCCGTGTCGATCAAAGGAGCGCGAAGTCCTCGGATTCGACCTTCAATGACTCCACGTCTGTATTCGTTATGTTGCCGCTCTTGACGTGCCTTTTCCTTATTCGCCGATTCAGGGAAAACCTTTCGATCGTTATAATGACGGCGAATTTCCTCCTCGCGGCGGCCGAGGCAATTTGAACACCATCGGGGATGAATAATGATGGACAATCCGGGGTTGGAGGTGGTGTCGACCTGGAAGTTGTCACCTAGATTAAGACCTGTTAGACTCGTCGCTAAATCAGGTTCATGCTGACAACCATAGTAAATAGTCTTCGTTGCCATTGGGTAATAGGTACGTGGCGATGTTTGGTGATGGCGGTGGGCGGTTGTGATTGTATTTGTGTCTTGAGATCGTACGAGTTTTTGGGGTGTGAATTGTGTTTGATACTTTGCTTTTGTGGGAAGGTGATTGATCTTGTGGCATGCTACAATCTGGTGTTAATGAAAACATTTCGTCCAGAGCGAAAGAAGGATTATGTACCAGATTGAGCGCAGTGTTTGCTGGCTGGTGTTCCGTGTTCTCATATGAGATGACTGCGTGGGGCATTGTCACAAGACTGAGGGCTGGTCTATAGGAGGGGGGTAGGTGCAGATGTGTATCTGTATATTTGCTGGTTGAGAGACGAGGTTTAAGGGGGTAAGGACTCGAGTATTTATAGGTATCAAGCGAGGTGGTGGTGCCATGCAGGGGTCTTGTTATTGGTTGAGGGGAGTTGAATAGCGATTAGTATTTTGTTGGGTATTGCTGGGATGTGCCGTGTAGAGTTGCGTACAAAATGCGAGTGAATGGGAAGTTATGACTGTTGAGTTATGGAGATAGCTCAGGTGCCACTTGATTTTAGAGGGATTTTTGATCCAATGGGGGATTCACCATGGGATGTTTACGGCAAACAAGGAATACGAAAGCATGTGATTGTAGTATTGAATTGAATATCCATCTTCCATCAAGGTTCTCCAGGAAGAGTCTTCCGAAGGGCTGAATGAGGAGCTTCAGGGGGCAAATTTGAACACTGTACGACTTCGTTTAGTGCAAGTTAGATGTTGTTATATGCATTATCTCTCTAGTTGTGATCAGAAAGCATAGTCATTTAGCTTCTAGATATCTCTTTATCTTCTTGTCAAGTTGTCTTCCAAACCTTGTTAATTACATGCCTATGAGCAGACACCCAAAACATACAGGTTTCGCTGGTTGCCTTTATAATTTGTTGTTCACTAAGTGTCAATGCTTATATTTAACAACCACGTATCCCAGCTTCGGACTTCGACAAAGTTTCCATTTTCTAGTAAAGAATTCACATAATACTCAAGTCATCTCTAAAGTTAGGACCTTGTTTGGATAACCGGAATTCATCAGCCTGTAATTTAAGTTTCGAAGGGTGAGATTTAAAAGTGTGTTAGAAGAAATGTTATTCTTTGTTCCAACCAACTAATAATCTTTGACCCTGCTCGCGGTGAGTACCACACTACGTGTATCAACAATCCCGAGTTAGCGAGCAGTCGGGACAAGCTTTCCCGATGCTTGGTAGGCGGTACAGGACTGCCCAGCAAGAATTTCCTCCTCTTAGTTGCTAAACGCAATGGAGGCCGTTTAATATTCTGGGGGTGGAGGGCGAGGCTACTAAAATGGAAGAACATGGAGTGGCTTACTAAAACGGTAGTTTGGACGTACAAGTGAGAATGGAGCATAACAAACACCGGCCAGAAACGTCCAACAGGGCTGTCCCATGTTGTAGTGAAGTCTTGAGATCCTTCGGGGGTTTAGGTTTCTGCAATCTCTTCTATACAATGTGCAATATACCCCGTAGACGATGTGAAGTCGGATGACGCTGCAATCGGAATTGTAACCTCCCTTCTTACGAGTTCAATGCTGAAGGAAATTAGCGACTTCAAGTGGCATCATTTTGTGTCACGGTACTTAGAAGGGGGGGTGGTCACTTCTTTGAAGGCAGGAAAGAACTGCTTCAGTTTCCATGGTAGGTGGAGGGTTGTATTACTCTTTTCGTAATGGGGGTACCTAAATTGTTTGTTCTTGGTTGGAGAGTGCACTCGCTAAAGCGATATACGTTTAGTTATTATTCGAGGGATGCCTCGCAATAATTTACTTCTGAGGCAAAAGATTATGTATATATTTATGTGTATTATTATATTACAAATTAGGGTTACTCGGTACCGGCTTGCGTATATATGTTGTTTCGGAATGGAAAGCCTCACTAAAGTCTAGCCTTTAGGTATCTCGCTCAATATACAAAAAGCAGTTTTGGAAAGCTCAACCGCAATGTGCCAATTTCCCCTTAATAAAGTCTAGAAGGACTCTCGTTTATTGTTATGTTGAGCCAGGCCTGGTTTTCACCCACCGAGAGAGTCCAATAACCTCTGGCGGGTCCGACAGCTATGATTTATGTGTGCGCATCTTGAACACAAATCAACGTCTATCGAATAGCTTGAGAAGAAGAATTATAGAATGCTTGAAAGCGTTGTGAACCTCGGTCGAGAGAAAATCCAGTTCCCAAGCGCGGGCGAGGACGAGAGAGGGAGAGGGAGATGGGAGGAAGTATAGAGAAAAAATTCTGGAGAAGAGAATCCGAGGTGGGAAGGTTTATACTCGAAGCTATAGATAACCAATCTATTTCGGGTCAACTACGTAATGGAGAAGTCGATCTATCTTACTCGCTCCTTCCCTCCAGCACGAGGAGCTGGGGCAGGAATTCTCGAGCGAAAGGCACGAGACGGGACCTGGGTTAGGGTTGGTCGCTTGTTTGATCGCTTTGGCCGGCAATTTTCTATCTCCTCGACACCTGAACTTTCCGTCTCAGGGCTTGGAGCATGTTGTAATCTCGATTGGGCACAGAAATGTGTTAAAAGAGAGCGCCATTGGCAAAGCATGGTTTCTTTTGATTCTTCTGTAATTTGATGGAGCGAAGATGGATGGTAGACGGATCGTTGCTGGTCATTTTCTTCAAGCGGCCTCTCGGGTTCTTTTCGTGCTTTGGCTTCGGCTCTGTCCTTTCCACTCTCCTCTCTGCTCGACTTCCAGACTGGATCCTCACCTGAAGAAGACTGCACATTCCATTTTTGCCTCAGAGCAACAACATCGGCATTTATTTCCGGTCTCGACCCATAGACTGGTGGATTCGCAACGTTGTTCTCCGCCAACTCCAACATTTCTTCTCTTAAGGCTCTTCGTTCTTTAGGATTCCCGAAATCCACCCGCATTTCAGCGATTTCTGACCATGGACGAACCCCATTTTCCGTTCTCCATGTCATTCCCCCTTTCTCGGGAGGTTCAAGTACCTCTTTCTGTCTGAGTTCCTTTTGGTACTGTTCTGTTTTCAAACATACCCCACAGAGCTCGTTGATATCCTGTTGTCCAAGGAGTTTGTTGAACTTGCAACCTGCATCGAGCTTCGGGGGATAGTGAGGACGGATGTGGTGGGTAAAAGGACCTGCCTTTCCGACTATTGGAACCGTTTTTGCGAGTTCCTTGCAGGGTGTGTATATTCGGGGGTTGGAGGTGTGGGAGCAAGGAGTGTGGAATGGGGTCACTAGCCAACACATTTTGGTTTTTGGAGTTGAAGGGGATTCGAATGAGAGCAAGACAACTGTAGGATTGCTTGAGGGGGGGAAAGCTCAGCCAGCTGAGTGGTAAATAAGGAAAGAAAAGCTTGTCAAACACCAGTTGAACAAAAGTTTCCAGACTTTCAAGGAAGTAGTGCAGCAAAGAAAACGCACCGGGCGAAAAAAGGAAAGAACAAGCAATGAGAAAAGGAGGTACGAGAAACTAAACGACTGGAATGAGAATTGTTCTCTGCTTGAATGATGCCAGGTCTATCTATAAAGGAATAGATGGCAATAGAACAGAAAACTATCTCGTCTGTTCCACCTCCCTTTCTTCTCTGGTCTGGTTGTTTCTCTTTCATTGTCGAATGCGAAGCTAAGAAGGCAGATAGAACCATTACGTTTCACCACACGGACATTGCCCTCCGCGAAAACTCCGAGAAAAAGGAGGGGGGAATTGTATTCTTTGGCTTTGGGTTTATATACAAGCCAGTTTCTGGCTTACGCGTTGTGGCACTTTGACGTGGCGGTACCGAAGTAAGTTTGGATTTGAGCTTGCATGAGGCAAGGTACGGGATAACTGTTGGCCCTAGAGTAAACACCAGTGCTTATTGTTTCCAATTTTGGTAGTTCATGAGTAAGAGTATCGACTTCATGAGGAGTCCTGAAATCTCCCAGTCTTACAATACACATTGTCTTTGACACGTTTTCTTTGATTTATAAGTGCTCCAAATGAACCGTGCAGGTAATAGAAGACTGTCAATGCTCGGTTACAAAGAAAACCCACAATGTCAAGAAACAATGGCAAAGAACTCGGACGCCCTTTTTCATTGTCGAAGCTAGAAACGTTGACAAAGAAACATTGTAGAGCTGGGGGTTGGGGCGAGTAGTTGGTCGTTACTTTGGTGGAAGCATTGGAGTCTAGGCACAACTTCATTCAAAGTAATACCTGACACCCAACGAATTAGTACCCAGTTAGACTAAATCAAAAGACGTCACCCATTGCTGATTCTTGAAACAAGATTCAAAGACGTCGCATTGGAAAGATGAGAAATTTAGAGAACATTCCGTTAGCGAAGAGGAGATGTAGAAAGGGGCAAGTATCATGTGATGTGCCGACAAAGGCACTAATCAAAACTCTGAATCAAGTCCGTTGTTCAAGAATCAATGCGAACTTCCCTGCTTGGATTGCACTTTCCAGTTGCATTCAACTTGACGCTAGTTTGTACCTGAAAGCTTGATTCCTTTTACAGTGAGGGAGAGTTAATTGAGAAAACAAGTATGGCCGGTAGAACACCTTTATCCATCTCCTTCAATCATTTCACCAAGACTCAAAATATAAAATCTACGATTCTACAAAGCTTGAACAATAACGGTCCTGTTAGTTTTTATTTCCCGCCAGGAGTTGGGACAAGGATAGAAGAGAAGTGCAACGGACTACAGTCACAACTTCTTGCAACCCCTGGTGGTGTCGCTTTTTTCAAACTACATGTTTCTAGCCTTTTCCGAGTTGGACTTCCGAACTTGCTTAGCTGTGTTATCTCTATCTACGCTTTACTAGTGACTGGACTCTGTAAACATGCACATATTTTAATAGGCTTAGTGGGAAAACCACTAGAAGCAGTGTCACACGCCCGATTTAAAATCACGATTGAGCGAAGTTTTTTGTGTCAATGCCCAAGCATTACTATTGATTTATTATTACAATGAATCTAAGTAATCTAAATATGTGCCACACTCTCGAAGCGAAATATGCTCTTCCCGGGTGTTTACCCCCAGCCTAACACCTCGCGCGCACATCGTCCCAGACCCTACCAAAACTAAGAATTAACCTTGGAAGCGTTCATCCCTTAACATCTTACTATTAAGATAGTGTCATACGGTGGTCAATAAAAGCGGTAGTAAATTGCACATGACAACTCAGCCATTTATACTTTAGATATCTAGCACAATTGAATATATTGTCCTTGATGTTTATTTAGCACCATAAAGGGGACTTGTTTTCAAAGGGTATAACAGCAAGTAAGTTAGGCAGGTATGACCCTAGTATAATATTTACTGCTGCGCTTTTTGTTTACCGCGAGGACGTCTCCGAATCGTCTTTTCTTAAAGACCCTCGCCGTATGAAGCCTCCTGCCACCCCCGCACCCTCTGAACAAGTACTCTCTGATGGCGTTAATATTATCATAAAGAAGAAAGCACAAATTAAGGATGGCGCTTTACGTTAGAGTGTGTGTCTCGCGGTAAGCAGCAGTAATTAGCGACCCCATCAAAACTCGTAACCTGGAATAAGTCGACGTAGAAAATTCGCAAATATAGAATGAAAATAGCGATAGACGCGGAGAAGATTTAATAGATGGAACGCTGGCTTAGTAAAGGTTTAACTTAGTTTGCGTTGTGCTGTATTCGTTGCTAGCCGTCCTCGGTCAAGCCATTTGCTGCCACTTGTCTTGTCCACCACGAGTATGTCTACGAAGCTAGGACTACACAGATATTAAGG
This sequence comes from Hymenoscyphus scutula, assembly GCA_001399465.1. Taxonomy (NCBI): domain Eukaryota; kingdom Fungi; phylum Ascomycota; class Leotiomycetes; order Helotiales; family Helotiaceae; genus Hymenoscyphus; species Hymenoscyphus scutula. The sequence continues at coordinate 65,114 of LKTO01000086.1, forward strand.
CAGAAAGAGAAGAGGTAACACGCTACTTTGAGAAGCAAAAAAAGGAGGTTTTTTTTAAGCGAGGATTGAGGGTTATAATAGGTGAATTCATTCCTTTTTAAGTACTATGGATAACGGCTTCTATTCTTAGTTCTTTTAGAAAATTCTATTTTATATTAAACTCGCTCTAGATGCTTCTAGAGCGATATAATCTAGTGGAAAGTTCTATGGAAGGTGCTTCCAGATGCCGAACGCTTATATAATTTTAATCGAAGAAGCAAACAAATGCCTTCGAAACAAGATCCTCCCTAAAACAAGATCCGATCCTTCCTATTCATGGAATACCCCCAAACTCCAAAACGCCGTTCTAGCTATATCTATCACCTAACTCCATGTTATAATCCAGACCCACCTTTGTAAAACAGACCCGAAAGATCCAATTCCCAATTCCCAATTCCCAATTTCTAAAATTCAGAACTCCACACCCCCATCAACATATGAGAAGGAAGTATTTCCAAGTATGATAATCCAAAAAAGACAGGATATCCAATAAACCCAGAACTCCAAACTCCATCCAAACTCCCGACCCAATGCCTTATCTACCCCCCCTCTGTGAAGTATATTGTACAAGGTTAGAGGTTATCGCAAAGAAACAAGAATCTAATTCCTCTCTAACTCTTTCTCCCAAATCTCCTCTCTCGTCCTATTCATACTGCAAAGGGGTATACAAAGAAGCAAAGGAATACTAAAAAGTGCTACAAAAACTCGCTTGCTCGCGCTAAAACCACTTTTCTCGCTAAAAAAGGCACACAAAGGGTATATCTATGGGTTTACCTACAAAAGGAAGAAAGTAGCAGCAATGGCAACGACAGCACCGAAAGAGGTGGAGGCGAGAGCAATACCGTTGCTGGTGACGAGAGGAGCTGGGTTGGAAGATCCAGAGTTTCCACCGGATGATGGGTTACCTGGGGCGGATGGTGGGCTGCCTGGGGCGGATGGTGGAGAGGCAGGGGAAGAACCTGGGTTCCCAGCAGCAGGGCTACCTGGGGTCGATGGGGAAGATGGGGAAGAGCCTGAAGTTCCTGGGGTTCCTGGCATTGGCATAGGGGCTGGTGGACTGAGAGGAGCGGTGTAGTTTCCTGAAGATGGGGGACTTGGGATAGATTGAGAATCTGGTACTGGCTTCAGGATCGCAGGAGCTGGGACATTTGGAGAATCTGGTACTGGAGCACCTGGCATGTTTGGTGCTGGAGGAGCTGATACTGGAGCACCTGGCATATTTGGTGCTGGAGGAGCTGGTACCGGTGCTAGGAACGCAGGAGCTGGGCTCTTTGGAGAATCTGGTACTGGAGCACCTGGCATATTTGGTGCTGGAGGAGCTGGCATGTTTGGTACTGGGGCGGTGCCGTTAACAGCTGGGTATGGTGCTGGGTATGGTGCTGGCTTTGGCTGTGGGCACGTTGGGCAGACGCCGTTATTGCCGTTGCTTCCATTCACACCGTTTTGGCCGGCTGGACCGGCTGGACCAGGCTTGCCAGGTTGGCTAGGAGCGTTTGGAACTGGAATATATGGAGCTGGAGCAGTGCCGTTGACTGCATATGGCTTGCCAGGAACATATGGGCCATTCTTTGGGCCGTTGTTGTAGACAGCACCTGGTCCATATGGGTTGGCCTTGTGGGCGTTGTTGCCCCCCTTTCGTCCTAGCCCATAAGCGCTACGGGTACCGTTCTTGGTGTTGTAGACAGAAGTTGCGTAGGCATTGACTGGCATGGTGACAGTCTTGGTAACCTCAGTGGCGGTACCAAGGCTAGGAGAATTATTAGTATAAAATTCTGAAATGGGTGGAATACATGGGGTAGAATGACTTGTGAAGAAATCAAAACCTCGTTGACAAATGACCAGGCGGATTTTCAGATGAATGATGAGAAATTTTCAAATAGTTTCAAAGTAGAAATGATGAAAGAGAGGGATGGAGAATAACTTACGCAGGGGTCTCAGTCTCAGTGACAATAATGGTGGTGAAAGACCCAGTCTCAGTGGTGGTGAAGTAATCCTATTATGAATTAGTAAATCTTTCCAAAAAGTGGGATGCTATGAACTTACGGTAGTGCCAGTAGCATATCCCGAGGTGTACAAGTTTCCGGTGGCATATGGAGCAGATGCCTTGTAACCCTTGCTGACGTGCTTAGAACCCTTCTTGTATGGGGTAGCAGTTGGCTTGTAGTAGGCAGACGCCTCGGTTGGCTTGTAGTAGACGGATTCAGTTGGCTTGTAATCAGCCTTGTATGGAAGCTCGGTTGGCTTGTACTCGGCCTTGTGCTTGTACTCGTTATCGTGCTTATATTCGCCCTTGTATGGTGTCTCTTCCGGCTTGTAGTATGCGGTCTCGGTAGACTTGTGGTAGGCAGTCTCCTCTGGCTTGTAGTAGGCAGCTTCGGTTGGCTTGTACTCCTTGTACTCTTTATACTCTGGCTTATACTCAGACTTATACTCCTTGTACTCAGCAGACTTGTATTCTGGCTTGTACTCCTCGGTCTTGTACTCTGGCTTGTACTCAGACTTATACTCCTTGTACTCAGTAGACTTGTATTCTGGCTTGTACTCAGCAGACTTATACTCTGGCTTGTGCTCAGCAGACTTATACTCCGGCTTGTACTCGGACTTATACTCCTTGTACTCAGCAGACTTATACTCTGGCTTGTGCTCAGCAGACTTGTATTCTGGCTTGTACTCCTCAGACTTATACTCTGGCTTGTACTCCTCAGACTTATACTCTGGCTTGTACTCGGGCTTATACTCCTTGTACTCAGCAGACTTGTATTCTGGCTTGTACTCCTCAGACTTATACTCTGGCTTATACTCAGCAGACTTGTATTCTGGCTTGTACTCGTCAGACTTATACTCTGGCTTATACTCAGCAGACTTGTATTCTGGCTTGTACTCGTCAGACTTATACTCTGGCTTGTACTCAGACTTATACTCCTTATACTCAGCAGACTTGTACTCTGGCTTGTAATAGGCGCTAGTTTCCTCTGGCTTATAATAAGCAGTGGTCTCTGGCTTATAATAAACAGAGGTCTCTGGCTTGTAATAGGCGGTCTGTGTTGGCTTGTACTCTGGCTTATACTCGCCACGTTTCATAACAGGGTCCTCAGCAATTTGAGTGACCTCGTTGGCGTCAGCGGAGGTGGCGCTGGACTCAACAGAGACGAGAGTCTCGGTGGCAGACTCGATAGATGCGGAGGTTTCGGTGGAAGTAGTCAAGGTCTCAATGGTGGCGGTGATCGGTTCATCCTCCTCCTCCTCATCATCATCCTCGTTCTCCTTCTCGTATGATGGCTTGTATTCCTCCTCTGGCTTGTATCCATTGGGGATATATGGAGTCACGACTGGCTCGTACTCAGCAGTCTTGTATGCCTCAGAGTACGGGGTCTCAACTGGCTTGTACTCTGACTCATACTCAACAGTCTTGTATGCCTCAGAGTACGGGGTCTCAACTGGCTTGTACTCTGAGTCATAAGGAGTTGGCTTGTACTCCTCGGATGTGTAGTATGGAGTCTCTTCTGGCTGGTAGTAAGCGGTGGTGTCTGGCGTATACTCCTTGTACTCATCGGCTTTGTAACTGGGCTTCTTGTAGCCGTTTTGCAAGTGCTTTTTTGGCTCCTTGAGATCGTATGGGCGTCCAACACTACGTCTCTCGTACTTCTCTGGCTCGTAAGCGCCGGAATTGTAGTCGTTCGCCTTCTCGTGCTCTGGCTTGTACTCTGGCTTATGCTCGGACTCCTTGTATTCAGCAGACTTGTACTCTGGCTTGTACTCCTCGGTCTTGTACTCTGGCTTGTAATAGGCGCTAGTCTCCTCAGGCTTATAATAAGCAGTAGTCTCTGGCTTGTACTCCTTGTACTCTGGCTTGTATTCCGCTACATACGGTGTCTCCTCTGGCTTGTAGTAGGCGGTGGTTTCTGGCTTGTATGGCTCGTAGTATGCGGTGGTCTCAGACTTGTATTCTGGCTTGTACTCTGGCTTATACTCGGCAACATATGGCGTCTCCTCTGGCTTATATGGCTCGTAATAAGCAGTAGTCTCTGGCTCATACTCTGGCTTGTACTCGGGAGAGTATGAAGTCTCCTCTGGCTTGTAGTAGACGGACTCAGTTGGCTTATACTCTGGCTTATACTCGGCAACATATGGGGTCTCCTCTGGCTTGTAGTAGACGGATTCGGTTGGCTCGTACTCTGGCTTGTACTCCTTGTATTCTGGCTTATACTCGGCTACGTATGGGGTCTCCTCTGGCTTGTAGTAGACGGACTCGGTTGACTTGTACTCTCGCTTATACTCGGTAGAGTATGAAGTCTCCTCTGGCTTGTAGTAGACGGATTCGGTTGGCTCGTACTCTGGCTTGTACTCCTTGTATTCTGGCTTATATTCGGCTACGTATGGGGTCTCCTCTGGCTTGTAGTAAACGGATTCGGTTGGCTCGTACTCTGGCTTGTACTCCTTGTATTCTGGCTTATACTCGGCTACGTATGGAGTCTCCTCTGGCTTATAGTAAGCGGTTTCAGTTGGCTTGTACTCGGCAGAGTAGTATGGGGTCTCTTCTGGCTTGTAGTAGGCTGTGGTCTCCGGCTTGTACTCCTCCTTGTACTCCGGCTTGTACTCCGGCTTGTACTCCTCCGGCTTGTACTCCGGCTTGTACTCCTCCGGCTTGTACTCCGGCTTGTACTCCGGCTTGTACTCCGGCTTGTACTCTGGCTTGTACTCCGGCTTGTACTCCTCCGACTTGTGCTCCGGCTTGTATTCTGGCTCGTAGTCTGGCTTGTACTCGTCGTCGTGCTTGTACTCACCAGAGTATCGGGTCTCCTCTGGCTTGTACTCCGGCTCGTATGAGGTAACCTCGTGCTTAAAACCATGCTCAGCCTTGTAGGCTGGGGTATCCTCTACACCCTTGGTCTCGCCGTTGTATAAATCGCTGTGAGGCAAGACGAATGTATGGGCGGTACCCGCGAGGGCAACGCCGGTAACAAATCCCTTGAACTGCATGGTGGAAAATGTTACTGGAAGCGAGTGACTGAGTTGAACAAAACAAAAACGATGGAGATGCGGAAACGATTGGATGGTGAATTATGATGAAACAAAGAGAGGCAGGGAAGTGTGAGGTATTATACTCAGATGTAATAAGCTAGTGAGCAGAAGTAGGCATCATTAAAAGTAACGGAGGTTCATAGTTGAAAAGGTTTCCGTTAGAGGGACTTGCAAGAAAGGTACCGACACAGAAAATATACATCACCAGAGCTAATAATATCCTAGCACTTTTAGCACCATGCTGAATAGTGTGTGATTTGTCCGTTACCTCATATATTCAGCCTCCACCCCCAATCTTGTTTGGATCTTCGGCGAGTACAGCCTCACAAAAATGGAGACCGATTTGATCATCCTTGTGAAATTGATATGTTCCATGTAGCCAAAAGTTGATAACTCCTTTCCTGTTTAAATACATCCTTTTATGCATCTGCTGCCAATCGTGTATCTTAATTGGCTACACCACCGAGGTAAACTCAAAATATCGTACAAACGCCACGGAATTTTCCTTCTATCTGTCTTCTGGGGCCCCAGAAAATAATCCGACACGGGTTCGATGACTCTGACAATCAGTTAGCTCGGAACTCATTGACCCATGGTGGGGCGCTCTTACGTAAGGGAGTTTCGGTATAACCACCCCCAGTACAGCCAAAAAATTGATGGTGAAGTAGGTCAAGTCGTAGTGAGTGTAGTGGGTGCTCAACAAAAAAAGAACAATGGGCACACTAAGCAGAAATTTCTTGGCTGGCGTGTATTGAGCTCCATTGTCGATTTGTTCCCACATGTTCAAATTATCGTATGCGCCAGCATTAAACTCGAAAGGCACTCCTCGGACCCAATGAAACATGAGAAATGAGCCGAACATGTAAGAGATGTTGGTCAGGGTCCACGACGTTTCTTGTGACACTCCGGGAATTATGTCAAAAAGGATCTTGAGGCACGCAATCAACACCACATGTATCGTCCATGCACCTTGAAGCACCAAAAATTGTTAGCACTGTGGGAAAAAAAGAGGGCGCCCTGCATCTTGCGTAGCTCTCCACGCTTGAAATTCAAGGCTAATTCGGAGGTAATGAGTAGTCCCAACCCCACATTATCCACCAGGAAGCGCTAACCTTTGGCGTTGACCCAGTCGGCATTCAGATTTGGCAATGCGGCCTGATCACTCATATGCTCGATTGTTTCGGGGGGTTCTTGGTAGAGCAAACTACTCGACCGTCGCCGCCTCCCAGTTTTATGCTCGCTCATCGCACTATATTGTCCACTCGACCGGGGGGGGTTGGAGGTCGCGTCGTAAGAGACGGTTCGAGGCAGGAGAATCGGAGAAGACAGTTTGGCGGTGGTGGAGGCGGGAATTTTGAGGGTTGGGGGTGCGTTTGCACGGGCGAAGTCTTGTATAGGTATGGCGTGAAAGAGGGGGTATTGGGGGGGGTGTCTTTCTTGCTTGAGTATATGGTTGACGAGAGGAATAGAGAGCGGATTTGAGGCCGTCGAGAAGTAGAGACACGGCTGAGTTGCTGGTGTGGTCCTAAACACCACGTACAACGTTAGCATAGATTCCGAACACGGGACTCGCAGGAAAGAGTGTTGACGAGGGCTTCAAGCCCCTCGAAGAGGCAATTGATGATGGTAGGTGTGTAGAGAGTCTGGCAACGGCTCGTGGGGAGTTCCTCGTCCTTTCTGCTTTCGGAGAAGTTGTTGAGGATAGTTCATGTGTCGGGGATTGGAATGACATCTACACTCACTCACTTGGAGGAAAGAAGCTTAGCAGAAGCTGTGGCGTGCACGACGAGTTGGATGTAGAGATACTATGTCGTGATACAAGAAGGGGGGCGGTCCCAAGGGTTGGGCAGAAGTGGAAGTGAAGCAGGCAGTAGTAGTAGGTATATGCGGTGGGCAGGTGGTTGAATTCAACCTCCTAACCTGAAGATGAGGCAAAGGCAAGGAAGGCAAGGCATCGCAGCTCGGCTCCGGTGGCCGGTCAAATAGTGACCGGGGGTCCGGCTGAGATGTACTCCGTACTCGTACCCCCCCCCCCCCCCCCCCCCCCCCCCCCCCGACCTCCCTCGACAAGGAATTTTTTTGAACCTCCTCCTCCACCACCATATCGCCACCTCACCACCACCACCATCTCGTCGCCACGAACGATACATACACAATTCGTCGTCGTCTGCGCACACCTACGATCTAGCTGATTGCGGTCTCTGCTATCTTACCTGGTAGTTGGGTATCAGAGGGTCGCCAACGCGAACTAACTTCTTTGTGTGTAGGACCTCGATCCATCGCGTCCCATCCCATCCCCATACCACCACGCACACAACGACCAAGGTAGCCAATGCACACTCTTCGCACAGTTGAATCTGCTCCACGAATGACGATTGACCATCCACAACCATGATGGAACTGGACGCCGAGGACTCGAGAACGTCAGTCGTGGGGCGAAAGCGCCATCTTCAGGAGAGAGAACCCCTCACGATGATGGACTCGGAGCAAGGCCTCGAGTCCCCGGAAACATCTATTATACTTGCCAATGACACAACGGAGGGAGATGGCAAGACTGTTGAACCAACTTTGATATTGCCCGCAGAAGTGCCAGTTCAACCGGAGGGCGAAGAGCACGCGAGGCCTGCTGGAAATGGGAGTCACCTAGATTCTGCATCTATAGCCGTCCAAGAACATGAGTCCAAGGTCGACACAACAATGGTCGAAGCAGGCTCTTCCGTCCCTTCACAACCAACACCAGCACTGCTCTTCCCTCCAACCCACCAAGGCCACACGCGAGCAGGCATTCAAGCACAGCATACTGTCCCTGTCTTTGCACAAGATAGCCTTCAGTTGTCTCCCCAGAAGGAGGATCCAACACTTCCATCCTCGGGCTGGAATAAGGGTGTTCAGCCAGGACTCCGTACTTCATTTGGCAGTAAGCGGTCATCACGTACTGCAAATCCACCAAAGCAACCGCAACCCTCAGAGCCGAGGGGCCCTGTGATTGGGGAGACTCCGAAAATTGAGATCGCTAGCAGTCCTCCCAAATCTCGCTCTTTTGAGGCTCGTCAGAAACCAATGGTTTCCCCTGTTCCCCAAGCCTCAAAGGCAGTGACGAATAGTTCAACTCCAGGTGGAGTGGTTACTACGGCTGAACTCTTGCAATTCTCCCAGGAGCCTCCTGAATCTACCAGAGCTGGTACTCGGAGCTCCAGCATTGAAGCGGTCACGGCTGATGTCGACCTGGTTCTTGCAAAAACGAGATCATGGCCTTTACCAGCAGCGTGGCGGGCGGCAATGTTGATCGATACTGGAAAGACATTTTTCCCCACGCCTGCAAGAGTAACACGACCGTTTCAACATCATGGTAAGATATTTGCCACACCCTTGATGTACAATGAGCTAGGCATGCCCTACAAAATACAAGACTTTTCGTTCAACATATTCGCGCCAGCTTTTTTGAAAGCCAACTGGGGCGGCATTGTTGATTGGAAGATTGGAGACCTTCGCAGTGCATTCTTTTGCTATCAATCGAATTGGTACTCTCATCTTCCAGATCATCAACCAATTCTGTTGGCATCGTCTAGAGCTGTAGGCTTCCTTACTTTTGAGCAGGCAATGGACTTGGCTAGCGAAGGTCGCAAGCCTCTGGAAGATCTTCCCCAACCATCAGCTGAACCTCAGCAAGTCCTCCCTGTTTTGAAGTCCTCGAGGAGATCATCAAAGCAAACAGAAAAGTCTCAAAGCGTTGTTTCTCCCACCAGCGTCACCATTGACCTAACGGGCGGGTCACCGAAAAATGGAAATAATGACAATGCTGTCGTCCCGAAAGACAATGATGTTCAGATGACTAACTCATTACCCTTGGCAAAGCCCAAGGTAGCTGCCGTCGTTTTAAGTACCGAGGAGAAGGCACTTCAGAAGCGGTATTTCCCCTCGGATGGTGATTTCATCTACCGCTGCCTGGCTTGTGGAGATGCCGGTCACGGGGTTGGTACTTGTCCAGCACTATCATGCGAGCATTGTATGCAGATCGGGAAACATTCGAGCTTCATGTGCCCCAGCCATCAGCGTTGTCTCAAGTGTCGTCAAAGGGGCCACGGAGCTGCCAGCTGCCCAGAAAAGCTTTTTGCAAGAGCGGACGACTCTGGTCCATGCGATATATGTGGCTCTTCGGATGGACATTTGGAAGAGGCATGCCATTTTGTTTGGCGAAGCTTTGCCCCGAAACCGGAGGATATCAGGGTCGTTCGTGATATTCCCATGCATTGTTATCAATGTGGAGCTGATGGCCATTATGGACCCTCCTGCGGATTGAGCAAGGTTGGATCTGGCGGTCACACGTGGATGCTTACAAATCTTCGGAAATATGTTGATTCCCGGAGCCTGAGTCGAGCTGTTTCTGCTGGAGTTGACTATTTGATACCAAAACCGCGACAGAAGGAGTTCAGTATCAAGGGCAAAGGTAAATCCAATGATCCTTTTACTATCGAAGACAGCGATGATGATGAACCCGATTTCATTCGCCCCAAAATCAACAAAGTCCCCACACAAAACGGGCACATTCATTTCAATGAACCCGTAATAAATCCACCTAGGTCTTCGAATGACAGTTCATATCGTACTCAATATCGGGGTGAATACCAGGAAGACTACCGCGATAGTGGCATGAGGTTCAACGTTCAGAATCACATGCAGGACTCGTATCCTCCAACAAACTATCCACAACATCCCGCGCCCAATTATGCTCCTTTGAACCAACAGCATGCTCCGAGAGAGGAGAGATATTCCATGAGAAAGAGAGCTCGTACCGATAGCCCTGGTTCTGCGCCAATCAAAAGGCAAAAGAAGAAGAAAAGCAAAGCTCTTAATCAGTCGAAGGGACAACATTTACCAGGCGTTTCTACTCAGAATGCTGTACCGACGGATCCAAAAATCCAAAGAAAGCTGGGCAAAAAGGCAAAGAAACGTGAGCGCGAAGCGAAAGCTGAGGCTGTTGTACGGAATGCTTCCAGCTAATATTGATTACTTGGATGAAGATCTGTCAACCCCGGCGTTTACGCTGAGTGTGGCCTCAACAGAAGACACAGGCCGCTTCACTTAGGGCACCATTTCTCTTCGGTCCAATGTCTTGTCTAGCGGAATTAAGCATGAGGATATTCGATGGAAGAACTTTGTAATCGCTATTGAGTCCTATACCATTTGGTATCCCAATTTATTTTTCTTCTTGCGCTACTTTTCTGGACTTTTCAAATGGGGAGAGGCTGGTATCATTTGCATAAAATACCCCTGTATGTTGTAGATGGCGATTACACAAATTGCCTAGTTGTGCGGGCGAATCACTTCTTTGAAATGAGTTGAGGATTTTCAATGGAGATGGACTCACTTTCATCATGACTTTTATTGATTTCCCGACGGTGGCGTGAGAGGTTGGAGGGACAGGTGGACAAGGGTAATCAGATGATGAGAGAAGACGAAATTAAAATCAAAACTTCGAATATTCTATACTTTCATGTGCCATGGGTTGTGATTTACAAAGTAACTCGCTCACCTAAATTAGACGCCATGGGGCAGCGGGGTGATTTGGGTTCAAGTCAATTCAAAGTCAGTTGGTCTGACGTTTCTTTCCTTTCAACCCATTGATTACTATAGTTCTGGTGTGTGTTTCGTTGAGAAGTGTGCGGATGTAGAGAAGAGAACGCTTTGATTCCAGGACAAGGAGGAACAGAATGGGGTCTATGAGGGAGAGAAGGGTAAGAGCGGTGAGGACGAGATGGGTGTTGTGGAAGGTGGGGATTTCAATTTCACTCGACAGCTTTCTGTTAGTCATGTACCGAGGTTCTCGCTATAAGTTGCTCTAAGAGGGGCAGGCACCTCAGAAGACCTCGTAGAGATTCCTTTCTCCTTCTCACAATTCGGAGTTCGTCGTTCATTTGCGATTGAATTTTGATTGAGGCTCTGTTGTTTACTTTCAATGTTCATTTTGGTTCTGCCTACTTCCCTTTCCAGATGATGGAATAAGGTGGCAGCTTTGAGGGCAATATTACACCCGTGTTTGTAGCATCCATCCGAATTAATTTTTACTGTCGAGAAGTCGGTTGAGCAGAATTAGTGAAAATCCGAACAAGCAAAATCCACTCAGTCTTGCCTGGTCTTGTGTTTAGTAGAGAAGGAGCGACCTTAGAGGAAATGCTTATATTTGGCTACGATTATAGAAGCGTCCTTACAACAGGACCGCCAGTACTCTCCCGCCCCCTAAATAAAAGGTACCGTGACAGTGGTTTTTAGTAAGGCGTTTATACAACTTTAGCGTATATAATACTCTATTTTAGAGGGGAGAGTACACTATCCGCGCTTAAGTTGGCTAAAATATTTAAGAAAAATTAAGATAACTATCTCTATACTATCTTATCTTAAAAGAAAACTTAGCCTTTTTCTATTTATATTACCTAAGAATAGTTCTTAAAATATTCTTCTCTATAGAGTATTCTCTAGAGTAAGTAGAGTAAAGCGAGCTATATATAAACGTCTTACATATTTAGTATCGCTTATATTATTTAAGAATAGAGTAAAAGGGTTCTATTGCTAAAATAGGATTGTTTACAAATCCGGTTAATTCCAACACAGTCTGCAGACTCTCTAAAAAAACCGGTAAAACCCTTCAAGGCACAGCCCGTGAGAGATGAGCTCCCACCTGCCTTCACTGCCCTTGAAGTTTGGTCAACCTGACTAAATAATCTCGGCCCGGCTTGAAAAATTTGCAAGGAAATTCTCCTAATTCTCCTTCACGCCATCAACAAAAACATCGAATTTCTCATTGTAGAAACACAATCTTTCCGCGACCAAAGCACTCTCGTGGGTTGGATACTTGTAGTACCAAACTGCGTCTTCTACAATCTCTTCGCCAATCTTGAGATCGTAGTAGCTTTTGAAGACTTAGCAGCGCGTCAAATATCCAGACTTGAGGAAATAGAATTTGCAGTACATGGGGCAAATGTTGGGGAAAGGAACGTACTTGGCCATTCCTTTATAAGGACAAAAAGTGGTCGTCTCGCTCTCCACCAAAGATGCTGGACCAGCTACCAAGGCACCCGGGTTGAGATAGTATCTGGGTCTGAGCATCGTTTCATATAGGAAAATGTTATGGGACGATGTGATGATGGTTGAACCCTTATATTCAATGCGGATCTCTCGAGAGGACGGGAAGGCTTCTATTCTTTTGTAGGGGTCCTTTGGGTGAGTTCCTTGGAGGATCTCGTCTTCTACGAGCCATTTGTCGAGGCTGGAAACGGGAACGCGAAGCAAATCATTGAGTGGTCCATCGTAAGAAAATCCAAGAATTCCCTCAGCAGTATGTATACCGTGTTTCATCGTTGCGATGTAGTACGGCGAATCGAGTTTGGGGTCGGTGATTTTGGTAAGAATTTGGGGATCTACCGTACGTTTTGGTATGTAGAAATATGGGTCTTGAGAGTTCTTGTTAGATAGATTTTCGTTGGTAACAAAATTATTTGTAACAAGATACGCAAGTATGGGAAGGAGCAAGTGTACAATATGGATGTTCCCAAACATATACCGCGCTGGTGGTGTCGAAGATGTAGTGCCCGCCCAGTACACCTCTGACTCGACGGGGTGTGTTTTCGATTTTGTATGCCCCCTTCTTTGTGAGTTTCTCGCCCAAGGCTGTAAGACTAGTTAACCGAATTGTCAGCTGAAAATCCAATGTGTTGTTGAATCGAGGGGCTCGCCTGGCACGCTTGTCTTCTGTCATTTTGCTGGTTACAACTTCGAAAGTTTACTGTTGGTGAGTTGGAAATATTCAGCAACTGTACTGTTGCAATACTGGACAGGAAGTCGGATTGTATTTGAAAGTATTAATTACTCATCACACCTACCCCTCAGCAAACCCCGAAATTGTTGCACGCCGCTTAACTGGCCAATACCTTTCGCCTACCTAGGGTTTCAACCTAAAGGAATCTTTCCAGCTTTGTATGACCTAGAGATGAACCCGTCTTAGACAATCAAGCTCTACTTGCTCCAAACTGCAAACTCAAGCTTCTCTACACGGAGAGAAAATCATGTGGGTAACTTAAATTGTGACCACTAAGTCTCTAGCTTCAGCATTGGAACTATGCGGTGATCAACAAAGACAGCAGTCAGTTCTTGTTACTCTGTTTAAAGTGCATTATTTGGGATGTTTTATACAAGAAAGTTCGGACTACGAAGGTATAAGTCTCTGTTCGTTGCCAAGTACACTAGTGGGAGCTTTCCAATATGAGGGCTTTCATTGGTCGGCTCACGAACCTCGGCTCGGCCGTCACTGTACCCCAGATTCACTTTCTGACAGCCTCCAGCTGTGGGCAGGTGGGGAAACAAAACACCTCCGGTTCACTTCACATCTTCCCTCCCAGTTCTCTCTCTCCTCTCCAAACTGCCCTTTTCGAATTATCTACTAGATCAGGATATAAACTCAGCACCATGCCTCACAAAGTAATTACAAGGGAGCAGGTGGCCAAGAACAATACCGGGGATTCTCTGGTGAGCAGCTCTCTACTGTGCTGGCTTCCAGACAGCTCTTTGAACCTCGAGACCTCAGCTTGAATATCTGCCCGAGGTAGCCGGAGAACCTAAGCTAACATTTTTGACAATTCAGTGGTTCGTTATCGACAGCAAAGTCTACGATGTTACTGACTTCATCGACGCTCATCCTGGAGGGGAGTTTGTCCTGAAGCAAGTCGCCGGGACAGATGCCACGGAAGCTTTTTACAATCTCCACCGACAAGAAGTCCTACAAAAATACTCGAGTCTATGCATTGGAACAATCGAAGGCGAAACCTCCAAAGTCATCCAACACAATGCTGGTGACCTTAGTCGAGTTCCTTACGGCGAACCAACATGGCTCACCCCACAATTCAAAAGCCCATATTACAAAGAGAGTCATCGAAAGTTACAAAAGGCCATGAGAAAATTTGTTGATGAGGAGGTTTATCCTGTTGCCCAGGAATGCGAGAAGGAAGGCACTACAATACCACAAGAGTTGATTGACAAGATGTCCAAGAATGGAGTTCTGCAAATGCGCTTGGGCCCGGGAAAGCATTTGCATGGAGTTGAATTGATGGGCGGCGTGGTCAAAGGTGAAGAGTTTGATTACTTTCATGACTTGGTTGTCGGTCAAGAAATGGTTAGAGCAAATGCTCGAGGATTTCAAGATGGCAATTTGGCGGGGTATGTTTCTGCCAGCCCTTTCTTGGTGGATGTTGCTAACAAAATTCTAGTATGACAATTTCACTCACTGCTGTTCTTCAATGGGCAAATGATGAGAAGTGGAAAAATAATATTGCAAAAGAAGTCTTTTCCGGAGAGAAGAAGATCTGCTTGGCTATCACTGAGGCCTTTGCTGGTTCTGATGTTGCCGGAATCAGAACGACTGCTGAGAAGACTCCTGACGGAAAACACTACATCGTCAACGGAACTAAGAAATGGATCACTAATGGTGTATTCTGTGATTATTTCGTCACTGGTGTCCGTACAAATAAGGGGCTTTCAGTGATTTTGATCAAGAGACAAGAAGGTATCGAGACGAGTGCTATCAAGACTTCATACTCTCCCACTGCCGGTACGGCATTCGTCACTTTCGATAAGTATGGAACTCCTTTACCACCCACTAAAACGAATGACTAATTCAAATCAGTGTTAAGGTGCCGGTCGAAAACTTGCTCGGAAAGGAGAATAAGGGAATGCAAGTCATCCTCTCCAATTTCAACCACGAAAGATGGATGATGGCAGGAGGAGTTATTCGAATGAGCCGCCTCGTCACAGAAGAATGTCTTAAATGGAGCAACCAGAGAATAGTCTTCGGCAAGAGACTCATCGAGCAACCAACCATTCGACAAAAGTAAGTTCCCCATCACCTGGTTAAGTTGTTTTCCCCCTAAACTAACCCAATTCAAGGCTTGCAAAGATGATCGCTCACTGCGAAGCGAATCAAGCCTGGCTAGAAAACATCACCTACCAAATGACACTCATGCCATACTCCCAACAATCAACCACCCTCGCTGGTCCTATCGGTCTACTCAAGATGTTCGCTACTCGCTCTGCTCATGAGATTGCTGATGAATCGGTGCAGATTTTCGGTGGAAGAGGGTTGACGAGAACGGGCATGGGATCTACTATTGAAATGTTCCATCGCACTTACAAGTTTGATGCTATCCTCGGAGGTGCTGAGGAAATCTTGGGAGATTTGGGCGTGCGACAGGCTATGAAGAATTTCCCTAAAAGCATGTTGTAATTTTATAATACCTGGGTTTAAATGGAACACCTCTCCCCGCTGATGGTGGAATGGTCTTTGATAGATTTCAGAATGAATGAAGACTTATTCTACCGGACTATTCGTATTACCTAGATATAGCTGTGTTCAATTTCCTTCTTGCCGAGTCAGAGAGAAAGAAATAGCTGACAGACTGTTCAGGGCGAATGAGTGCTAGAGAGCTTGTGAAAAACATTTCTTCACAAATGTGCATAAGACAACATACTTAATACTAGCATTTCTTGGGATCAGAATGCGTCACTTAATGGTTTGACCTGGTGGATGACTTTGTTGAGAAGTTTGTATGAAAATAAAGAAAAATTGCGTGCTCAGCGCCAGCAAATAAACTGAGAGAGATAAAGTGACACTTAATACGTGAATTATTGATTACAATTCACGCACCAGCTTGAACCAATTGCGTCCTCCATGTAAAAGGGTCTGTTTATCTGAGAGTTCCTTGGTGAATAGAATTGGTAGACTCATTTCTATTTGCCGCTGATAGCAACCAACGAAAGCTGGCGTGTTTCTAGAAACACAGTGAATCAAGATGAGAAAGTATCAGCAATGATGTAACAAGTGCAGTATATGAAAATTTGTCCAATGTACTCGAGAAATCAGGGCTGCGAACTGGAAACCAACCACTAAAATATCAAATCGAGTTTGTACCCACAACTCGGGACAGCAACGAATATTCTCGTGACATTTGAAAATTACAGTAAGAAAAGAAACGTTCCAGACCGCTACCTTTCGATTCCCCTCCGGAGTGGTCGCTGTCGTCGGACGTCAAAAGATAAGCTTACGACCAAGACCTATCAAGCAACACTGGGCCAAGTCTCGATCTCTTGGAAAATGTTCCACACCCGAAACACGAGAGAACCAAGAACCTCCCAACCCAACAAGCCTTCACAAGAAGCTCTCGCTGCCCCATATTAGAAGGAATGGGAATCCCAGGCCCATACCTTACCCACAAAACACAAGACACCTTGCACCCATCCCGTTGCCAAGTATAAGAATATTGCACAACTGATAAGGTAAAACCCAACGACGAACGAACATCAAAAAGCAAGGGCGGCGCTCAAAAGACTCGGAATCACCGAGGCTGAACTTTGGAGACTCGAAAGAAAAATTACAACCGAATCCATGTGCAAGGTCAGCAATGGGCCTCGAGCCGCAAAGAGCTGCAAAGCACCGAGGAAGGAAACACTTCCCCGCCTCGAGGAGCTTTGAGTTCAACGAGAGCCACGCGCTTGCCATGCATTTACCTAAATTTCACAGTACTCCGTACCCCAATAATCTGCAATCCTTCACACTAGACTGATCCAAGTTGAAGGGTGTGGTTGTGTGTTCCACCACCCACATGTACGGAATATTGCTGGTCCGGAGCACTGCATATAAACCTATATATATATTCTGGGTCTGCTTTGGTCTGGTATTTTTGGGTGCCTTCGTCGTCCCATGATCGATACATGTTGAATACGTTCCTGTTTTAGCAGTAATAGAAGACATCAATCAAATGAAGAGACGCACTGGGCGGTGTTTGTTTTCCCAACATCGGATTCGCGATAGGAAGGTAACGAAAAAAGTCCACGGAAAATTGATTATCCTATCCAGCATCTTTCAGCATCATCCAACCCGATCCAAGTCACTCTCGTAGAAAGGAAATGAGATACTTCTCTGAATCCTCAATTGTTTCCCTCGCTCAACTCGACGCTCCCGGCTCCCTTGCGAAACAGTCCAAACCGGGAGCTTACTCCGATCAATCCGCCCACGCCCAATTGCCACCCTTGAAAGCCAAGGATCAGCCTACGCCCACCTTCCTCTTCGAGCTGCACTCACCATCTGCACACCCTTGCTTGCGTGATGGCGACAGAGATAAGGGAAAGGATCCTAGCGTATGAGAGATGGGGAACTTGACAAGAGGCGGGGAGGCGAGGTCAGCGTGGCATAACATGCAAGCGGCTGAGAGGGGTATTCTTCCAGAAGCGCTATCGAAGGAAAGCTCCTCCGCAAAATGGAGTAGTGGGATTGAAGGGTTGGACGAATCAGAGAGTCAACATTCAGTCTGTTTATTTGGTCTCCGTTCCCTCGAGTTAACCTTCTTGACGTGTAATTCCCTACCGATCAGCAATGGATGGATTCTCAACACGATTCGTCACCGGTCTTCGCCTCAAACTTACATCGAAAGATTCGGGCGCAACACTCGGTGGAGCGATGTTGTTGGAAGATCGATTGGGATAGATGGGTCTTCTGGAACATTTCCCGATCGAGCTCCGACTCGTCTTTCATGAGCTGATGTGAGAAGAAGTTCCTAAATTTACGAGAAAATGCACCGAAATAGGTCTGAACCACATCAACAATGTGGGAAGACCCGGTTCAGGTATCACGGGATTGGGGCGAACGTAAGTTCTTGCTGTTCGGAATGTTCCCTGTGTGACAAGAGGCGCGGATCCCGACTTGCAGATTTCCTGGATGTAACCTCGGATTAAATTAATTCCAAGACTTCTGCAACTGTACTTATGTCTTGATGAAGCTCGGTGAGGCCAAACTGTTGACTTTCCCCTTCACAGGAGCCTGGCGGCCGTGAGAAGTTGAGCTGTCTAGCCTTCAACGAGCTCCAAGCGAGAGGGAATTATGTTGTTTGCGCACTCGCCTAGCGAATGAAGGGGCGTAGCAACCCGGATCATATGCCAAGTTTTGTTTTGGGCAAATCAGCCTAGTTCTCTTATCAATCCCCTGTCATGGCGTTCTCAAACTCACCTCGGAGGATTGAGGGAAAAAAGCCAATATGCCATGCTTCGTGAAGCTTTGCTTGGAAACTTGGAGTCTTGGAAATAAAAACGGGCTTCTTTGGGGGTTTTCCCGGCTTGAAGATCTTCAAATATCGAATAACAATTGGTAGGCGGCTATCAATCAATATAGTGCGCTTTAACCCCTTGCATCCACCAGTGATTTGTGGCGGTGGGTTTTCAGAGTATTGCCTGATAAGTAGGCGAGTAGTACCGCGGTTAGACCGCATGCAACCTTTGATGAAGCTGCTGCTGGAGGCCCTCAACCCGAGGGAATAAGTATACTCCCATGTAGATTCACGCATACTCGAGCAATGTTGCGTTGTCTTTCCCAGAAGTATGGTTTGATTTTTCCGGAGGAGTATTCTGGTTCCTAATTTTGGTTCTGCTTCGCGGTTACTTGCAGCAAAGAGCCATGACTACTCGGCACAAAGCGTGGCTTTCTTGATGTTACTGAACGCAAGATATTGTAGGTGTGATCGGAGAGGTCCAGATGTGGAGGGTGCTAGGTGGCACCTAAAATTATAATCCGACTTTGCCTCTTGGCTCTGGATATGAGAAGTGTCGTACGGGGATTTTTGAACGAAGTGATGGTCGGCAACAGGCCACCTGATAGGCTTATTAGTTGCAAAACAGTGCTTACTTAGGCAAAGCTCGAGCAGCCGTGCTTGCTGGGATTCTAGACGGAGGGAGAACTGGCAAGGGCTCGGGAATGCCAGCAATAATGCCCCGCAACAACGACGGTCCAGAGCCAGGATGTAGTGATTTTTACCACACCATTCCCTCCACAATACCATGCTACCATGTCGACAAGTAATTGTAGATTGCAGACGCAGCCTTGAGGAATCAGCCAATCCGGGAATGGCCCTCTCAACCGCACTTGCACCCAGTGACCGCGTAGCCCGTGGAACCAACGATCCATGCTTCTGATTCGAGCGTGGGGAAACGGTTGCAAGCATGCAACGGCTCGAAGCCACTCTATTAGCAGGCATCGGAGGCTCATAGTAGTGTGATATGAATCTTGAGGTGTGTATCGCGTTGCCTGCGCCGTGGACCAAGACTCCAAAGCAGCAGGAGGAAACCGAAATCTGCAAGCAAGGTGCCTATTCGGTGATTTCCATTGCAGCGGGCCTGTGGCACCTCTATTCACGTTGTGTCGCGTCCAGCTTCCTATATATATATCAATAGGCCCCCGTCACCCTCGCATACCTGCTTCCATCCTACTCATCTCTGGTTCTTGGTTCCCTCAACACCAACGCACCACAACGATGGAGAAGGAATCATATGCTGTCAACGAATCGCCAGAATTCAACGGCAATAGTAGCCACGGCCATCCTACGCAATATGTCGACCCTGTCACTGGGCATGAAGCCAAAACTGCTCGGATAGCTGAAGCTGCCGACTTGTATGGAAATATTCAAGAGGCTGAAGAATATGGATATGTTACTCGAGGGTATGTAGCGAGAACATCTGGCAAAAGATAGGTCCAGAAAGGCTAACATAGTGGCCAGCCTCAAATCGAGACACATTCAATTCATCGCACTGGGAGGTACCATTGGTACCGGTCTCTTTTTGGGTATTGGAGGTGCCTTCACAACTTCCGGTCCTCTCTCTGTTCTCCTCGGTTACACATTTACTGGCATGGCTGTCTTTGCCATGATGCAATGTCTTGGTGAAATGGCAACCTGGTTACCTCTGCCCGGATCGATTCCCCAATTCTGCGCCCGTTACGTCGATGATGCTATGGGATTTGCGGTTGGATGGAACGTAAGTGATATCTAGGTTGATTTTAAGGATTCTCCCGAGACAAGGCCTATACTTGAATTAGTCAAATGGCAGCGACTAACACTTGTGTTTCAACAGACCTGGTACCAAGCCGCAATCACTCTGTGCGCCGAACTTTCTGCTGCTGCCGTGGTCATTAACTATTGGGAAGGTGCTCAACATATCAGTGTCGCTGTATGGATCACCATCATAACAGTAGTAGTTCTTGGCCTGAATATTTTTGCTGTAGCCATCTATGGTGAAGCGGAATTCGTTTTCGCTAGCGTCAAGATCATCACAATTGTTGGTCTCTTGATAATGGCATTCATTATCGACCTTGGCGGTGGACCAAATGGCGATCGTCTGGGCTTTCGATTTTGGAAGAAGCCAGGTGCCATGAAAGAGTACGATAGTACAGGAGATACCGGTCGATTCCTGGGTCTATTCAACGTCCTGGTCAACGCCGCTTTCTCGTACGGTGGTGTGGAGATGGTTGCCGTCGCTGCTGGTGAAGCCGAAAATCCTCGGAAGAATATCCCCAAGGCTGTCCGTAGAGTCTTCTGGCGTATCTTGTTCTTCTACGTACTTGGCTCCCTTGCCATTGGTGTCCTCGTTGCATCTGATGATAAATCTTTGTTGAAGGCCCAAGACGAGGGTGCTGCGGGTGCTGCAGCATCTCCATGGGTTATCGGAATCCAAAACGCTGGTATCAAAGTACTTCCATCCATCATCAACGCCGTTATCTTGACTTCCGCTTCCTCATCCGCAAACGCCTTCCTCTACACTGGATCTCGTTATCTTTTTGCACTCGCACAGAACAAGCAAGCCCCACGATTCTTACTTCGCTGCAGTAAATCCGGTGTCCCGTACTGGTGTGTTCTGATCACCTGGTCCATTTCTCTCTTAACCTACCTCTCTGTCGGAAAGGGGGGTCCGGAGAAGGTGTTTGGTTGGTTCCAGAACTTGACAACTGTTGCTTCCTTGTTTACTTGGTGTTCGATATGCATCGCCTACATCCAATTCCACAAGGCACTGAAGGCCCAAGGGATTGATCGTAACACTCTTGTTTTCAAGAGTGTTTTCCAACCATACACTGCCTGGTTTGCTCTCATTTATTTTTCCGTCATCATCATCTTCTCTGGCTTCGATGTCTTCGTTGGAGAGAATCATTCCCACTGGACTGTTGATCGTAAGTTGAAACCCATCCAGTCCCTAGTCCGCGAAATCCCATGCTAATCAACAACAGAGTTCCTTGCCTCGTATATTGGTATTCCGATTTATTTCGCTTTGTACCTCTTCTGGAAACTTTTCAAACGAACGAAATGGGTCACCCCAGCCTATGCTGACATTCAAACCGGAAAGGCAGCGCTGGATGCTGAGGATGGACAATGGCCAGAACAACACCCACGAAACCTTATGGAGAAGATTTGGTTCTGGGTTGCATAGATCGTTTGAGGAAGAGCACTTGCCATGCATTGTACGTAGGCTATTAATGGGCGGTAGAGTCGGAAAGGTTGAATCAAGATATCGAAGCTTCGAGCTAAGACGTAATCTTAAAAATGCAATATTGAAGATCAATGAAGCTACTCTGGTGAAACCTTGAAGTGACCGTTCAAATTCTGAGCAAAAATCTTAGCTTCTGACTTCATCTTTGAGGAGTTATTACCTTTTGACATTCTCAATTCGTTTCGTGGATAAATTGGCCTCTCACTCTACTGCAGTAAAAGCTCACGCTGTGGGTTGAGATTCGATTTTTTTGAACCTTTTGATTCCTTCGGAGAGAGAAATTCTGGTCGGAATGGATTGGTGATCACGAGGGTGGGCGCCTTTTGCTAGACAGATCACGTGTGACAAATTCTCCGAGCTCGTGGTGGGTCTGTCTAGCAAAAGGCGCGCGCCCTCTTGATTCTCCAGCTCGATCACGAACCCGAGAGGAAACAACAAAAGAATGGCTGACATGCATGCTCGTCTCCCGAATTAGTTAGCAAGGTAGAGGATGAGTTGATGTAATGTTGAAAAGTCTTAGAATTGACGAAATAGTACATATATATATTACAGCGCAGTGCCCTTGATTTCACAATGAAGCGTTCTCCTCGACTCTTACTATTCCATCGCCGTTAGGCGATGAAATGACATTGCCGTTAAACAGAATCTGGACTAGGATTTGCCGGAAAGTATTTCGAGACTTCCTCAACTTTGACAGTTTCTTCCTTTGCAAGGAGGTTCCCCTCTTCATCCTTCTTGATCAGTGCCTTTCTGGCCTGTCTCCCAGCACTGACCTTCCCTCGTTCTGCAGCTTTGCACAATCCATCCAAGCCAAGTGTGCATTCTCCACATTTTCTTCCTACGGGCAAACAAACTTTCTGACCGAAACCAACAAGCAGCCAGTTTATTTCATGCCACAACTCCTTGGGAAGCCAAGCCTGTAATGCCAGACGTGTTTCCTCTGGTCCTTTCGTCTTATGCCAACCCCAGAGATTTGTTATTCGATGGACATGCACATCGACTCCGATACCCTCAGTCCGTCCCCAAGCACCGCTCAGACAGAGATATCCCATCTTTGGTCCAACGCCGGGAAGGGAGATCAGGCCTTCGATCGTGTCTGGAATGTCGCCATTGAATTTGTCTTTCAAAATCTCCGCCGCAGCTTTGATATATTTTGTCTTGTTGTTGTGAAACCCAACAACCCAAATCAACTCATTTAAGAGCTTTGGGTCGACCGCTAGTATATTTTCAAGATTCAGCCCAATTGGTTCCCCATCCTTCCAAGCGGGTAATTCTGTTTGTAATCGAGCCATAGCAACAGCATTCGTTGTGTCTTTCGTCTGCGATGATAGCATCAAGGCGATAAGGGTTTGGAATCGTTTGATTTTGGGAGAAACGTCGTCCTGCCCCAGTCTTTCGCAGCCCATCGTGTCGACTGCAGCTTTCGAAGCAGGTCCCGAGATTCTCATCTCCTTCACAGCGGCATAGACCTCTTCCCAATCATTTGGCGGGTGGATCTCGACCTCGCCATCCTCGTTCTTCACTTGTCGTGCGGGCTTCCGGGCCTTGCGCTCTTTTTTGACTGGAGAGAAAGTGATATTGTCTTCGACTTCCTCCTTCACGGCGATCGTCGTCTTGCCGGGAGACGGCTTGATTGGAGTCCGTTTTGCTTCGCGTTTCCGTTTTCGAGAAGGGATAATATCTTCAATGTCTGCTATCCCCTCATTGCCGTCATTGTCCTCTTCTTCCTTCACATCTTCCTTGACTAAGTTGTGCGCAAATCTTGCGATTGAGGTTCGCGTACTACGTCGAACTGCCGACGATGCAGCTGTCGCATTCAACATTTTGGTCGTCTCCTTGGAGATCTTGGAGGTTGGCATGTTCGTGCTCCCTCCAACGAAAGGTGCCGAGTGGCGGTTGGAGTAAGTTTGGTTTCATTTTCTAGGTGGTGGAAGTGAATCATCTCCTCCCGAGGACCCCTTGAATCAATCCATGACGAGGAGAGGAGGCCGAGAGCTCAAAGGCTAAACCACGGCAACTTGGATTTATATGTCAGCACAGCACAACCTCTCGTCTCACAACCTAAGAGAAGAGATCCATTCTCGGCTCAACAAAAATGGTCACCAGACTCTGATGCATACTGCTGTGCCTAACTTTCTCAGAATGTACGTGTGCTTTACCATTTATCTCATCATGTGTTGTGCTACTGGATGGGGAGATCTCGACAGCCTCATCTGAATGCCCAGTTCGTTCTGAGGGGCTGTCATGGTCCGGAATTATATGTGTATATAAATATATATATATATACATATATACATATAAATATACGACGGCTCCTCTCTTGAGCAAGAAAGAAGGAACACCCCTTTGGTCAGTTTCTGCGGGTGTTGGGCTAGGTTGCTCAAATCTCATTCCAAGTCTCCAAAGACTTGAAAACCACGACTCGGGAAGCCTTCATATACCTACCCACACATCGCTCCTCCTTCCACCTTCAAAGACTCCTTCCTCCTTCCTCCTTCCTGCTTCTTTCTGAATTCACCCCGGCCTTGGCTTAAGTGGCAAGCGCATGTGGGTCGGGAACAACTCATATCGTGAATGAAGCCGATTCTTACACGCTCTAAATATTCTCTTCAAAACTCTTGCTATCCTACGTCCTATACTTTCTTCGCTTCCGCTCTTCGACGCCTATAGATTTTACTTTGAAGAATTTGTTATACTACTTT
Organism: Hymenoscyphus scutula; assembly: GCA_001399465.1. Lineage (NCBI taxonomy): Eukaryota > Fungi > Ascomycota > Leotiomycetes > Helotiales > Helotiaceae > Hymenoscyphus > Hymenoscyphus scutula. The sequence continues at coordinate 89,221 of LKTO01000086.1, forward strand.
TCTCCTATGCAGCATGGACGCATACAGCATCTCACACACTACAAGATCCCGAAGAGGCACGTCAAGAATCTACCAAGACCTCGCCGCCTGTCGAACATCACAAAGTAGAGCATATTCCGACGAGAGAATACAACAACTCATCATGGATGGCTCGCAGAAGGTTGGTGGATTTTTGAAACTTCATCCTGGCTCAGCACGTTTCGTTTCCCCGGAATTGCGGGAATCACCCAATCTACCCCTCCCCTACTATATCTGGCTGTGCCGTCCTTGGTAGAGGGGGGATAAAAAATTGGGCATTTGCTAACATTCCAAACTAGCTTCGCAAATCAAATCCTGCGAAGAAACCCAGAATAGGAATCGTCGGGGCAGGTATATCCGGTCTTCGCTGCGCCGATATATTGATACAACACGGCTTCGACGTTACAATTCTCGAAGCGAGGGATAGGATAGGTGGACGAGCACACCAGGCCACATTGCCATCAGGACATCTTGTTGACTTGGGTCCCAATTGGATACACGGAACAGAACACAACCCGATTTTGGATCTGGCAAAACAAACGAATACTCCCACCCATACTTGGGATGCGAGTTCCAATGTTTTTGGCGATGATGGAAATCTTCTGAAAGAGGGAGCTTCCTTGATGGAGGCTATGTGGAACATTGTTGTGCATGGATTTAAACACTCTGCGAAAAACACGTCCACCATCGATCCCGAAGCGAGTCTGCATGATTTCTTTTCGGAAAAGGTGCTTGAATTTCTTCCAGGATCTGGAGAAGCAGAATTGAGTCGGAGGGTTGTCATGCAGATGTCGGAATTGTGGGGTGCGTTTGTCGGAAGTCCTGTGACTACACAGAGTCTGAAGTTCTTTTGGTTAGAGGAATGTCTTGATGGAGGTGAGTGATCTATTGCCTTCAATGCCACCTTTTTTCTTGCCTTCGGAAGAAACATGTCCCTTTCAAAATCCAAACATATCACCAGTGCTTCTGGGAATGAAGTCTTCGCAGAAGATTGTTTGAAGCTACGGAAACAGATCAAGGTTTCTGCCAAATATCACTAAAGAAAACAAAGGATACTCAACTGAGATAGTCAACACACCTTGAGTCATACTGACGCTGAGTAGAAAACCTCTTCTGTGCCGGAACCTATAAAAACATCATCAATCTGATAGCGGAACCTGCCAAGAAAGAAGCTGACATCAGGCTCTCAACGAAAGTGGACTGTGTCAGAGCGGATACTGAGAACGTGAAACTCTGTACAGAAAACGGCCTTGAACTCGAATTCGATGAAGTGGTCATAACAAATCCACTGGGTTGGCTCCAGAAGAACAAACATGTCTTTCAACCATCTCTCCCAGTGAGATTCTCCCAAGCAATTGATTCCATAGGCTACGGATCACTAGAAAAGGTATGTTTCATTTCGTAGATATTAGAAGTCATTCATACTCACAACTTTACAGGTGTACATCACTTTCCCCAAGGCATTCTGGTTACAAGATGGCGTACCCGATTCAGAGCAATTTACGGGATTCACTCAATGGTTGTCACCATCCTACGCAGCGGATACAAATCCCGAACTCTGGAGCCAAGAAGCCGTTGACCTCTCTACCCTCCCCGAATCATGTAATCACCCAACAATCCTCTACTACATGTATGGCTCCCAGTCTATCGCCCTCTCCGACACCCTCTCGGCACTCCGCACGGAAGAAGAAAAGCAAGCATACCTTGAGAAATTCTTCAAGCCATATTACTCCCGTCTCCCTTCCTACTCTGAATCCTCCCCTGACTGTACCCTAGTCTCCTGTCTTTTCACGGACTGGGTCAAAGATGAGTTCGCTGGGTACGGAAGCTATTCGACCTTCCGCACCGGTTTGAAGGAGGGAGACAAGGATATTGAAATTATGAGGGAAGGGTTGACGGGGAGGAGTCTCTGGTTTGCAGGGGAACACACCGCTCCTTTTGTTGCGCTGGGAACGGTCACGGGCGCTTATTGGAGTGGGGAGGCCGTGGGGAAGAGGATAGCGGAGGCGTATGGGATAGGTGAGGTGGCGAAGGGTAGAGGGAGGACGGGGAGCATTCCTGATCCTGAACAACTGCAAGACACTTCGGCTGTCAAGGAGGTTAATTTTCGGGGGTTTGCTGATGCTGCTTTGGAAAAGTAATGGGGTTACGTGTTGGGAGGGTGGCAGAGGGAGGGGTGTGTGACGTGCTTGGGCTTGGGGCTCTTTTGTTTGGAGTTGGAGTTATGGCTGGTTGATAGTGTGGTAGAGAGACAGGGAAGACTGAGACTACAATGCAGAATGCAGAATGCAGATAGATTGACTTTAATGTTTGGCTTGTTGAGAAAATGTGTGCTGCAACCAAAAGAAACCAGCAGCCCCTTCGACGGAGCGTTTGTTCCCTTCTGTGAGAAATATCTGCTGACGGCTGAAGCCTGCTTATACTCAGTCGGAAATGAAATATCCCCTTGACATGAAAAATGGGAGAGGGAATGTTTCATCTTAAGCGAGGAAAGGAGGTTCCATTTTTTGCATCAACTCTCTCCCTCAAGTGAGTTAAGTGGAGAAAACATAAGTTATTAAGTCTTCTAGTGTCATCTAAGTCCACAGTCAATCAAAAACAGGAATTAAGGCTATATTTAACTCAAGAGCAGAGAGCTAAAGTTTTTCGATTGATAGGGAATATAGGTATTATTGGACAAATAGATTTATGGGGATAGACGACGTAAGTTCGTAATACTATTTGAAGGAACCTTAAATTGAGTGAAAGAGCGATCTTAAATCCCCGATCGCCTAAAGAAAACTGATTAAAGAAGGCTAGAATTAGTGTTCTTTTGGTTTCTTTAGTAACCCTTATCTGCGCTGAGAGACTAAATCTAAACAAGATTTTTGTTCGATAATGTTTAAACGAAGGAAACTACTTATATAGTATAGAATTTTGACAATATTATAATAATTATTAGATAAATAACTTAACAATAGCTAAACCAGTGTAATTATTCCATTAAGTATTGAATTACTAGGTTATAATATAACTTCATACTATTAGATAGTATGTCGAGTAAATTCAAGTAATAAAATTGATTGTTTAATAATATATAAGTAATTAAGCTAAAAAGAATAAAGTTTCTCACTTCTCGAACTAGAAAAACAATATGTTTTAGATTATTAGTCTATTATATAAATTTAAATAGATGAGATAAAGTTCTTAAATACTATAGAGCCTTCTACTATAACTATATAGAACTTATAAGTCGTTAGCTTACTCTAATATATCTTAAAAAAGTTTATAAATCTTTATATAACTCTCTCTTAATACTAAAAGTTATCTTTTAGAAAATTTAATTATATACTATAAATTTCTACTAAACCTCTAGAGGTTTTTATTATCTATATTCTATAGTCTTAGCCTTGCCTTTTTTAAAAATAAAAATATAAACTAAGAGGCTCTACTTTAACCTATAAAAAAAAGAGAGGTAGCTAGATAAGTACTAAATTTCGTCTATTTTTAGTATAATCTAGTGTTTTCTCTACTTTTACTCTTTTATAACTTAAGCCTTAGTACCTATCAAGTATATTAGTCTTAAATAAGTACTATTTAAGTACTCTAAACCATCTAGCCTTTAATTTTAAGATACGTCTTATAACTAAAAAGTTAAGACAAGCTACCTTTCCAAATACAACTTAGTATAAAGAGATGAGTCCTACGAAGATTTATAAACCCCTACTATACAAACTACATTTAGTTATTTCGTAGTAGACTCTCGTTCTATACTTAATAAAATAAAGTAGAATAATTGATAAGTAATACATACTATAATGTTTAACTTGAAAATATCGAGTAGATATAGTTAAGACAATTCTGCTCTTAACAATTAATTAAAAAGACCTCCTAAAACACCCTCCTAAAATTTGAGACTAAACTTTCAATATTTTCTCAGTCCTTCAACTCTCTTAACCTCTCTAACAATATAATCAAGAAATTTCACAAAAGAAAAAAAATCGCCTCCTTATGACATCCTAAAAGCACGAAAAAGTACGAACCACTAGAAAAGTAAAAATTACAACACCAATTCACGTCATACAAGCAAACCACCAAGTTCATTTCTCGAGGAAAGAGACTCCACATTACGTACACAGACTTTTCCAATAACATAACATATTAAAAGATAAAGAGCCGAGCGAATATGTATCTTCTCTCGAAGTGAAATTTAAGGTATTCGAATTACGAGAAAAGCTTTCAATTTTGTATACATTTCCCACCATATCCTCCACTCCTGCATGCGATTTCTATTTTATTTTTAGGGAGGACACTTTATATTTCACACTCACCAGCAACCAAAACAAATCAAGATCAAAAACAAAATCACTAAAACCAATGACAAAAACACAGAAGCTTTTCTCTATCTAAAAAACCCCCCTTTCTTTTTTTCTCTCTGTCTCTCTCTCTCTCTCTTCCTACACCCCTCTCCCAATAAAAAACCCACTCCCACCTCCACCGCCTAAAATGCTATACATCTCTCAACAAACAGGAAAAGAGAGAGGGGAATCAAAGTGAATAACCCGTGCCCCCAGGCAACCAATCCTAGTATAAATACAAGCATATTTCCCACACAAAAAAAAAGAGGAAGTGTCCATTCCCATACCACCCCTCCCTCCCATTCCATCCATCCATGTCCCCCTCCCTTCCCACCTCAATCAAACAGGCAAAATTCCCATTCCATATTTCCAGGTCGCCTTCCTATAGGAATAATAACCCTTTTTCCCCTGCCCGCCCACCCATCCACCCATCCATTATCACCCCCACCCCGACACGACAACTTCAATCTCATCTCAGGTAACCACACAGTAGCTCTCCCTCTGATCACCAAAAGTATATGTACCAAGAAGGAAGAAATCAATAATCTTTCCTAAAAATGAAAAAAAATAAATTCCAACAATGCAAATCCCAAAACAATAAACCCAAAATGGTATCTCTTTATACCCACATGCCCCTGTAGTCGCTCATGAGAAAAAAAAAGGAGAAAAAATGATATCTGAAAACCAAGGACCAACAACTCTTATCGATCCATCAAAAGAAGAAGTAGAACCAACAAAGGAGAAAGATGAAGAAAAAAGGGGAAATCTTTGAAAGGATGAAAGAGAAGAGAAAAATGCTGCTACCCTACAAGAAGAAGAAGAAGAAGAACAAGTCTGTATGAGAAGAGGAGTTGACTGAAAGGCCGAAGGAAAACATTTAGTTGAATGGTACCCTGGCCAGGCGCTGGTCGTTACTATAAGGGCGTAGGCATATCACCACCAGCCGGGAGAACCTCTTCAGGCGTCTCCTCCTCACGGAATTTGATCCCACCCTCAACAACGATACCATTCTTCACCCAGTCATGCTGAGCAACCTGGTCCATTGTCCACCTGCTTCTCGCTCGCTTCAGCAGGTTCTCAGTAACGATCATGGCGCCCTCAAGATCTTTCTCTTTGAAGAGATCGGGGTTTCCCTCATGGTCCCCCTCGTCGCCGGCATATTCGATCCATCGCCATTCTACACGAGCAATGCGATGGCTGGTTCGACTTCGTTGTTTGTGCCCCTCGGGCATGGCTGGATTGGGGTCAAATGGTAATCTGCTTTCCAATAGTGCGTATAATAAAACTCCCAGGGACCAAGCGTCTGTGGCCCGCCCATCGTAGGGCTGACCCATGATGACCTCAGGTGCAGCGTAATCGTCAGATCCACATCGGGTGGTGAGTTTCTCGTCATCAGCAACTCGTCTTGAGAGGCCGAGATCAGTTAAAGTGATGACCGAGTATGGATAGGAAGCCCAATCCGTGGGCCGGGAGAGTTCGAGGTGTGGAAGATTGACGAGAACATCTATCCAAAATTGTTAGTTACATAATCACTAGGATAACGGAAGAACGTACTCTCGAGTTTGATATCTCGATGCACGATATGTCTCTCGTGCAAATATCTCACCGCTCCTACTAGCTCGGCAAACATTCTTCTCAGCAATCCCGGGACAAGAACATCGCGATGTTGACTTGCAACTTCGAAAAGGTCGCCTCCTGGACAATAACTGAGGACCAGAATGGCACGAGTTTCCTCAATACTGAATGCCGTGAGGTGTACAAGTGAGGGATGATTTATGGACTTCATGATTTCCAGCTCACGTTTTAGGGACATCTCAACACGTTCTTCCGATGCTCCACCTTTAGGCCCATGCTCACATATTTTTATGGCGACCAGCTTCTTGCGGTCGATTTTCGGCTCAGCCTGAACCGGGGTAATGATACCGTCCATTGTTTGTCCAAATACTTGGTCTTCATCTATTCTGTCATCTAAATCTGGACGTTGGCTGGTCGCGAGTATGACTTTGCTGAAAGTACCCTGGCCTAATATTTTCAGTCCTCTCCATCTTCGTCTTTTCGAATCTTGTCGCGTAATGGCTTCGAAATACTCATAATGAGCTTTCTTTTGTGACCGAGGAAGGGTATTTGACAAGGAAGAATCACTATCACTACTTTCACCACCAGTTCGACTTGAGGGTGGCGTTGGAGGTCTCGGGATACCAGCAAGACCTCGCTTTACCGCGAGATGTGGTTCTCTCCGCATATTGTTGTCCGTTGGCCGAGCGTTGTCCGAAGACCCATCAAGAATTGGCGCATGGGAACCAGACACTGTGACGTGCCGGGCTCTTGGAACTTGCATGGTATCTGGGACATATTCGCTCATACTTCTATTTCTCGTATGCCCTTCAGCGGTCTTCTCTGGGTTAATTTGCGCATTTTGGAGACTGGAATCCCCAGAGTTTGACATCAGCCCTTGATATGTCCGCCTTTTGATTTGGTTCGCCACAGCTGATGAGATAGACTCCCCATTTGCGGTCACCAAGCACGCATCTGAATTAATCATGATGTCCCGGGAAACAGGTCGAGAGCCCATTGATCCAAGTTTCTTCCAGGGTCCGGGAGAATCGCCAGACATTAATGGAGAAGGTAGAGGTGTCACATCTGCCATAGCATTGAGCATAGGCGACGACCAAGCCGAGTTTGGTGTGGAACTGAGCGCCCCCGAGTTGCTTCCTACACTGCTCGCCAATATATTTTTAATGCTGGGGGTTCGTTTTATAGGAATGCTCGCAGATCCTAGATGTGCTTTTGTCGATTCAGACATACTCCGGGCCGTATTCTGCGCACTCGCTGCTGTGACAATATAGTTGGGTATGATGTCGGTTTGGATTCGTAGACCGGCGCTCAAAGTGCTCGATTGTGGACCTGAGCTGTCTGTAGGGTTGCCTTGCGAGCTCGTATCGAGGGGCGTCAGACTCGAGTCTTTCGCGGAAAGGGTGGAAGTGCGAGAGGGAGGCGGGGACGGCGCAATTGTATTCGTCTGGAAGCGTGATTGGAAGTTGAGTGATTCGTCGTTGGCGGGGAATGATAAGGCAGCTCCAGCGTTCTGCCTGACACCTTGCTCATTCACATCTAGGATGTTTGTCGATGAGGTGTTGGCGTTTCTTCCCTGTGCTATCGCACCCGCTGGCGAAGTATTGTAAGCGTCATGGAGACTTGCTGACGGCGAGACACCGTTGCTGTTGCTGCAGTTGAGTTGTCGCGACCTTGGTGTTTGAGGTTCGGGATTGGGCATGGCGGGGGAGATATAGGCAGCGGGTTGAGTGGTCAGCGTGGCGGGATTGACTCGTGGGGGGAGAGATATGAGAGATACGAGTATTGATGAGAGGTGGAGGTGGAGGTGGTGCTGATGCTGATGCTGGGTCGGTTGTCCGCCAGTGCTGGACGAGGGCCTCTCGAGGGCAATGGCACAGTACAGTCACAGTCACAAGTCGCAGTGAATTGGGCGTGGACGTGGACGTGGACGTGGTCGAGTGGAAGGGAGAGAGGGCGAAACGAGGGCGAGGCGATACCAAAGTTGCTGGCACCTGGACCTTTGGAGAGGCGGAAAGGAAAGGAGAGGTCAGAGGGATGATGCAGTGCAACCTGCAGAGAGCTTTGAAGGTGGGTTATTGGCGAGGAACATGTGCGCGAAGAAAGTGAGGTAGGTGAGTGAGTGAGGTACAAAAGTAGGTAGTGCGAGTGAGGGATGTGCAGTGTGAGGTGGAGAGGTGAAATTGTAAGTCAACCCCAGCTCCCAGCCAAAACTGACCAAAGAGAGCGTTGGCCATTTAGTCTACGTTCTACGAAGAACACTTTAGGATTAGCTTAGAACTAGCGTGCTGCAACATATATCGAATGAAATCATCTGCAGCGGACCCAAGAAGCTTAAATTATAAATGATACATGTATAAAAACCTACCTAAGCTACGCGACCGACTCAGAGATTAACCGGGAAATCAACAATATCTCCCCCACTCTACTTAAGTACTCACGAGTTACATCCTGGTGGACCTGTGAGCTGCCGTTATTCGGAGACTTAATCGACGTCTTATCGAGAACGTCTGAAAGGATTCATGAAGAAGAGCACCAATCTTCTTCGGTAGGAAAGTGTTACAAGCACTGCACCAGCCTCCAAAAGTCAGCGTAACGTTTCAATGGCTGACCTTGCACCACTTGAACCAATCTGAGTCCTCTCCTCTAACGCGGCGTCCTTGGCTACTCATGCCCGCCTCCCTTCTAACACCCATCAACACTTAGCAGGATTTCGGTCTGTTAGCGAATGGAAGGGATAAAGGTATGAGGTATTAATTCTTACTGCCCAGACAAAGTGAAGCGTTCACGACTCACTCCACCACGTTCGTCCAGAAACAATCCAATTGGACGCGGCTTCTCGCCAATCAATACCCCATATCCGAGACCTCACCCTCGTTTCGTTTCAGGGGTTGAGAACGGGTGGGATGCATGTCAACGGGAGGCTGCAACGCTTGCGACCAATATAAATCCCGGCTTGAGGAAAAGGGGGGAGCATGCGGGTTGGTGAAGGATTTTTTTTTCTGTCGTATCAAAATATTGAGAAATATTCATTTTATTCCTTTCGACGTACGGACTAAATCCATCAAGTTGCTTCATGCGAAGATGATACAATTCTGGGGATTTCCCGGGCAAGGGACATGACTGAACCAACAAGAGTAAATTCATAACAGCTTTTCTTTTTCTTCAGAACCAAGGAGAAATCAGTTTTGGGAGGATACTTTCATTGGCTATCCCTAGATTGAAATTCCAATTTCAAAAAGCTTCTAATAATCGACTCAACCCAAGGACTAAAAAGCAAGGGGCAAATCAGTCTCGATCATATCCTCATCGCCCTTGAACCAACACAAATATCCAACAACACATCTACCTCGAATGTCAAGCACCATGGCAACCCCAAAATCCTCCCTCTGCCCATCACTCATCCGACAAACCAATATCAACCCCACAGCCAGCTCAAATGTCCTGGTAGTAAACAACATGCCAACCGTCTCCGACCCCAGAACAATCAACAACACAGGAATGATCAATGCGCCTCCCCTAATTCTTGCAATCATTGAATTTGACAAGAGGTGCGTATTTCGGGCTTCTGTGGTCTATTTCAATAATCGGAGGAGTTTTCTTAGGTTTGCAAGGATTTACAAGACCCATTGACAGAGAGCGGGTGAGTTCCTCAAGGATAAAAGGATCAAGTTTGGTATTAGAGAGAGAGAGAGGGATGATACTCAGCGCATTCAAAGATAGCGGGTGTTTTCCCCCAACGTCGGATTTTAGACCAACTTGCTATAGATTCAAGTTCCACAAGTTGATTGATCCCTCTGACTGTAACTAAGCCAAAGATCATGAGTTCCCATCCCCAACTATTCTCGTCAAATATCCCCCAATCCAGATCATGAAGTTAGGGGAGGAGAGAACAAACCGTAAGGCTTAAGATCTCCATGGATGACATTCCAGCGATCGGGAGTTTTTACTACCTACATGCTCTCAGCACCACTCACTCCCCTCCACATCCAGAAAGAGAAGAAAAGAAAACAACCAAAAAAAACACAAACTCACAAGCCCGAAACTTCTCATACATCAAGACCTCTACACCCGCACCAAAGTAACCTGACCCCAACATCCCCCCTCAAACTCCCCACACCATCAATCACCCTCGCCTCCCCAGCAAATACTCATCAACCACCCCCATCGACCCCCATCCAACCCCAAAATCATATTTCCCCACCCTCCTCCTCAATTCCTCCAAGACAGAAGAAGAGTACCGGTAAACCAGACGAGTGTAATGACGAAGCAGCATCGACATTGGAATTATATGGTTGACGGGGGGAAGTGGAATTCGAGCTCGAAGCACTGATGAGATAGGTTGTGGTAAGTTGGCGAGGGATGTGGTGGGATTTTGGAGTCTGAGAAGTGAGTGAGGAAGAGCATTTTTGGGGATGTTTTGGAGTTTGGTGGGTGAGTTTTGGTGTTGGGAAATTGGTGTAGGTACTTTTGGTATGGGTGTTGAGGTTGGTAGGGTTGGTAGGTACTGTAAAGAGGTGTTGATCGTACTTGCCTTTTTGGAAATAAATAAACGTTGAGGTGGAATGCCTAGATGGGTACTGTCTAAATCATATTACCTCTCAGAGCGAGTACTTGTTGGTACCTACAACCAGATATTTTGTGTCACAAAAGTTGCTATATCAATATCAGGTACTCCGTCCAACCCCCAAAACCGAACTATCACAACTCCAGCGCTCACTGATGAATTGATTCCCCCCACAGAGATGATTTTCAGTTCTCAAGTCAAAAGTCATTAATTAACGAAACGTCTCTCTCTATGTCGATCTACCTTTATCCCGAATACATCTCTAGTCTGTGTTGATGTTGATCCCCTAGTCCCTTTCATACGTCTCTTTATACATCCCATCCCACATTATAGCCTTGCTCTAAAACTCTTGTTCTGCTCTTTCAGTGGTTCTCCCTCGCTTGGTCCCACTTTATCATCCGTTGTCTTGTCCGGATTTCCTGCCGTTGACGATTTCTTTGGAGCCGCATGATAACCTCCCTTTACATTATCCGAGTTCAGAACCTTTCCATCCTCATCTCTCACAATACCCAACTCGATCAATTTGGAAAACACCTTGGTGAAATCCGCGAAGAATGCCTCCTTATCTCTAGCGTATAGCTCGACGTATTTCATAAATGCCTTGTCTTGTGTGAGAGCGATGTCTGTTGGTAACATCATCAATTCGGTTCCTGAATCCTCGTCGTAGTTGACGAATTGCTCAATGCCGTTTTTCAACGTCTTCTTTTTCCACTGCAGTGACAGGAGGAGACGGAAATATTGATTTGAAAATCGTGTAGGATTGTTGACCCATGCCCCTTCAAAGCCTGATCTATCACTGTGGCAGCGCCCCAGATTGTGTGCTCCAGAGAGAGCGACGATTTCCTGGTCATTGAATCCCATTCTGTTGAATATCCACCGCAGATGATCTGCTCCTTTAGCGGCATCTGGAAGTCGTCCTCTTGGTGGCAATTTCGAATCGTCAGTATAATCCGTTCGCCCCCCAAGCCATGGAATATCAGGTCCTCCCATTTCTTTGATTGCGACAACTCCTGCGAGTGTCCAAAGGTCGGCGTATGTAATCCAAGGATGCTTGGCTTTCACAGGTTCTAGGAAGACTCGTGCGTGTTGTAAACCGGCGTTCGCGGGGTCTCCTCCTTCTGCTTCATATCTCATTCCAGCTCCATTCGATCCACCAGTGTCAGTCTCGGCATCGTATGTTCCAGCCGAGTGCCTACCAAATGTCAGTATCAACAGTGGCAAAAGGGTGGTCTCTAATGGGGTAAAAACAATCCAAGAAACAGTAGCAACTCACCAGGCAAGTCGCACAAGTACAGGTCCAGCACTTCCATCGTCATACTCGGGTTGGTGCAATAATTTTGCGATATCCTGACGGACAGGCGCGAAGTCTCCCACTTTACTCATCTTGACGGCCCAAGGGCTTTGAAATGCAACAAACGAGAGATGTAAAGAAATCTAAGATCCGAATCTAAAGAACAGGAAATCTATGGCCGAAGAAGAAAACAAGGAGGCAAAGAGAGGACTTAATAAGAGAGTATGACGCTTACACATGAAATATCACAAGGAGAAGAAAGCAAGGAGGTCAAAACAAAAAGGCTTGAAAAGATGCCGAGGCTCGCGCTTATCCTCATTCAACTATCTTGCCGCGCGCTTGAAGAGTCATGTTGAGTCTATTGTGGAGACATTGAATCCCAAATGTCGGGTCGGGGATGGAATGGATCGATATTGTTTGGAAAACAATGGAGATTTTTGACAGCAGCACAAATTCGAAACCGACTGGCCGAGGTATGATCCGATTGGTCTGTCAAAAGAGGGCTAACTCATATCACGTGCGAACTGAGCAACCTCTCGTGCCTAGGTGAGCGGCAGTAAATCGTCTCGGGCAATTCAAATTAATTGTGCTAGGTATCTAGGGCAATTGAAAATATTGTCCTGGATATTTAGCACCATGAGGCTGGATTGTTTCAAGGGTGGAACAATAAAAGATAGGCAGGTACGCGACCCTACTATTCTTTTTTTGTCCACCGCGATACAACCACCCCAGATAGCTTCACAGAACTTCAAGTGAACGTCCTCAAGCAGTATTTGGCAAGGCTTGCGTCATCTTATATTTGCCTATATTCCCATTTCAAATTTCTTTTGGAGATCTTCATTCAAGACCTGTCCACACCCCCAACATGTCATGAACGAAGGTTCCAAGTTTGCTCTTTCTGTTTCTGCAACTGCCATATCGAGGATATATTTTCCCATCCTCTACACATAATCTTTGGCAACTGGTCCCGATGGCAAGAGATATGTTGTCGGGGCGAGCCGTCGATAGTCATGCAAGCGTTCTTTCGGTGACCGAAGAAAGTGTGACTGAAAGTTAACGGGGATAGCGAGTAATCGCAAGATATCATGCTATGAATGAGCAGAAGGATTTTGGTTACTGGCCAGATTGGAGTTCTGGGTACTCAAGTACCGAGAGAAACGTCACCACACCTGCAGTTTCTGCAACTTTCCAGAACCATGTTGTTTCAACGTTTCCCCCGCAATTACAAATGCTTATACAGTATGCCATTTCCTAACTCGGAAGTTTGCAGCCATTGTAACAAGGGTTTATTTGTCAAACCTGGGTTACCATCGGATAAGTTAGTGATCGACGAAAAGCTCCGCTAACGGAATGCTGTATTTGCATATGGTGTTGTTGTTTTCCTCGTATAAGCTCACCTTGGTGAGAAGCCGGGACCATTTCCCGCAAAGTCGGCTTTCCCGTAGGTAGGTTGTGCTGATCATCTACCAAACTTGTCGTTGCTCATTGCTCTCCTTGTATTTATTTGGTCCTCATAGATCACGCCACGAGTGTGTAAATAGGCGGCTCGAGACTTGAATACTTCATATCTCTTTTACGCACTGAATGAAAAAGAAGCCTCAGCCCTAAATGCCCCCAAACTACCTGGTGGCTTGCTAGGACTTGATGTAAGATTGTCTGATGGGTCCAGAGGGCGTTTTGTGTAGTCGAAATCTGTGCGTGCAGGTGAGCTCGAGCATTTCCAAGCCTCCAGACTCTTAGCGAAACCCCATTCCCAACAGTCGATACCTGCTACAAGATCTAGAATTTCTGTGTCTAAATCGTGCCTAATTTACCGTTAAATCGAGGCCTGCTTTCTAAATTACCTTTCATCCCCATCCTTTTCCACGTCGCCTTCTACAACACCACATCAAGGAACCATAATTCAACAACAAACAATATTGCGGCAAGAACAGAATCGAGAGGATGGTCGACGGAACCACCCCAAACACAACTTTAATAGGTCGGTAACGATAATTTTACTTGCAAGTATTTGCTTACCAACTGTCAGTCTCCCCAGTCGAGTTTGCGGCAGCTTCGATTGGCATCGCAACGGTATTGTTAGCCTTGGTGGATATACTCACCACGAGACGACATCGATCTTTCTACAGTGAGGCTTCTCATTTTCCTTCAGAGGATTGTTCACTGAAAGTCCACCAGAATTTGATATGGAGAAGCTTCCCCTCCCCGCACTAGTGCGACATAACGGCCAGCCACCCGTCAGCATCACATCAGAAATAAAGGTTCTTGCCAAGACAAGCACAAACATCAAACATCAACATTTTGAGTAAAAGTGCTGGAGTCTGCTCAGGAGGGGAGGGGGGAGGATTCTACTGGCAAATTCGGCGTTCTTCCTTGAGTATTGCTTTTGGGGTGTTGGGTAGTTGCCCTTGATTCTTTGATTGGGTGGGGGCGTTAAAAGTTAGGGCTGACATTCGTTTTCTGGTTTTGAAGATACCACTCGTTATAGAACATGGCTGTTACTGCGAATAGTCAGGAAGTAAAATTTGGGAGGGACTTCCGTCGAAATTTTAGCTCATATTTATCCCTCGAAGAATTACAGGAGTCTTCGCCAGCGTCAATTCAATTGTGTGCTGTCAAGACAATTCCTAGTTCAGTTCTATAATATTCTTCACTAACTAACGAATCACAAGAAAAGTATACACTATCTTCCAATCCATTTTAAGCGAAAAGTATCAAGCCCGTGTTAACTCAAATGCAATATAATCTTCCATCCTGAACTCAAATCCTCTTATCATACACGTGAATCGTATAAATGTTATGCCTTCTCATGTAGTCGACTACATCGCTGAGCTTGGAGCTGAAACGCCAGTGCTTGGTGCCAGTATAAAAGTTCATATCGGTTAATTGAATTCCCGTGCGATGACCCCCGAGAAGCCTCGCCACTGCCACTAGATTGCTGTCTAGCCGAAGGCCATTTAAAGCTACTGCGACTAGGGGTGGTGCTCTAAATTCAAGCATCCTACGACTCGCTTGGCAGGCAAATGTCAGGTTTACCTGACCAGACGGCTGCCGAGGGAAACCTTGCGCAACAGGATTGGCTCTTCTGACTGTTGGTGGTGGAGCTCCTGCACGGGATGGGGCAGGTCTGGGAGGGACTTGTTGTGGAGGAGGAGCAGGGTTTGGATTCGGATTTGGGTTAAAGTCCTGTGGTCGTGGATTGCGATCAAGTTCACGTTCTTGTGGATAAGGTGGTGGATATGGTGCCTGGTGGGGAGCGTTTGGGCTCAAATTGCTCGGAGCACCTGGCGGTGGAGGATTTTGGCCTTGAATTTGAATTGGGTCGTTATTTGGAGCCGCTGGTCCTAATACGGGCTGTTGTTGTAATTCAGGGGGGCGTACTCCAGCTTGCGGTATTGCAGGTATTTGAGCGGGAGCACCCTGTTGTGGAGGGCCTTCTGCTCCAACGGGGGGTATTCCAGCCTGTACAATGTTAGGTGCTCCCACACGTCTTGCTTGGGCAGGACGACCCTGTTGTGGAGGGATGGTAGGGGCTGGCCTTTTTGGATTTAGTAGGTTAGGTGGTACCACTCTAGCATCCAATCGCCTTCGTCGCTCTTCCACTGCGTCAGCGTGTTGCTTTATTTGGGGGTCGTTTTGTTCTCGTAGCTTTCGGTACTGCTCTTTGCGAAGTCTCGCTAATTCCTGGGCGGTCTTTGCAGAGGCCACCCGAGTTTGCTTGACAGGCGGATTTTGTTGACCTACGTACCACTATACAAAAGTTAGTATGATATTCTCTTTTAGATCTGGGACTCATGACAAGCGAATAATGATAAAAACCTTCTCTAGGTCACTAAGAGAAAGAGATCAAAAGGGGGGGGGAC
This sequence comes from Hymenoscyphus scutula, assembly GCA_001399465.1. NCBI lineage: Eukaryota > Fungi > Ascomycota > Leotiomycetes > Helotiales > Helotiaceae > Hymenoscyphus > Hymenoscyphus scutula. Next base: position 104,869 of record LKTO01000086.1, read on the forward strand.
AACTGGCAAATAGAAAACTACATACTTGGGCAGACAGCAATGGCTCTTCGTGTGGTGGCCCTGTAATGAGGATTTCAGAGTCAGACTGATGCTTTGGAATACTGTCGAACTACCCCCAGGTTAGTCTCACTCACCTGGCAAAAAATCTTCAAAATCATCATCTGTCAGTACACCATCAATGTCTTCGCCCCTCTTTCTCCTTGCTTCTCGCTCCTCCTTTGCCTTTTGCTTGTTTTCCTCTTTTTTCAATTCTTTAAGATATGCACGCTCATTATCGAGTCCCTCCCGCGTCAATTTAGCAAGATCCTTGACATGAGGACGAGCATCGGGCTCAATCAATAAACACTCCAATACCAAGTACAACACTCTTGCATGCCTTTCAAGGAATGGTTTTTTATGTCTGTTTTTGTGCAAAAGCATATCGTTTGCAACACAGACCGTAAAGCCACCTGCTTGGAGGCCTTCGGTGGCATCGGCAAAATGGGCGCACCTTAGAATATCAGGTTCGGTGGGGTAATCAAACTAGAGCGTATTAGTAACACAGAGTCCAGGAAGAGTCCAGGAAGGAACGGAATTGAATGCTTTTACATTTGGCCAATATCGGGTGTGTATCAAACAATGCATGATCATACCAACTTGCCAGACATTAGTCACTGTACCATAATGTCGGTTTCTGGGTTCTGCGCCCCGTGTGGAATGCCATGGCCTTGAAACTAAAAGCTGCGGATCCAAACTTCGTTTGGGCACTTGTTCCTATGAAAGTTAAAGCATATGTATACGGAGGGATGTTGGAGATCAAGAGTTACTGACTGGAGCAAGATATACAGTTGTCCCTCTCCCACTGTGTTTTTTTAGGAAGTCGGGGCCTTGTGCCGCCCCACGTGGAATTTCTATTGCCAGACCAAAGTCCCCAATCTAGTATGTTAGCAGACGGCTTGCTTATAGTAACAGTAAAAATTGTCTTACCTTCGCAGGTGGTTTGTTAAAATGCTCTTCGTCACGGGTTTTTGAACCAAGAAATACTGCGGATAAAATTATCAGCATGTAAACAAGTTTAGAACAAACGCTGCCTACCATTTTCTAACTTTAGATCAAGATGGGCTATCTCAGGCTTGTCCCAACGTGCAACAGACCCGTCATACTTCTCACTTCCTGTGTGCATCACTAACAATGCTAAAGCCTTGGCTTAGAAGTTAGTTCAGTCCCTAAGAATACCTTTTGCTATTACAACCAACCATTGGGGGTCAAGAGATGAAACTTCTCAACGTAAAACAATAAACATACAAGGCAATGAAATATTTCCCATAACTCTAAAGTGCTAAGATCTGCAGCAATTGCCCCGTTGGTGTCTCTGTTTCTCCTGTACACAATGTGAGACAACTGCAATGAAAAGAGAAGTGGTACCCACTGTTTTCTATCTTTCAACCAGTCGCTGAGATCACCGCCCTCACAAAATTCCATAAACATCCTGTCAACGATTCCAAATGTATCATATTCCCGGAGATTTGTTCCTTTGCCTTGTTCAGTATACACCGTTCGATACACCTTGGGAATATGCTGAGTATTCGAGTCGCGGAACCATTGATAAAAGGCTGCCTCTTGGTTAAGAGTAAAACCTGCACTACGAAGTTGCTGCTTCACAGCGACATTCGTCACCGATTTCAAATCTTTGTCGAGACCCTCGTAAGCCCAGTGTCCCACAATCCCGAAGCCACCCGTACCCAACACTCTCTTGGGAACCCAGCCCTTTCCCACACGTGCTTCCCACTTCATCTCACTTTCAAGCCATTTCTTGTAGTTAATATTCATGGTATTCGGAAGGTTGGCAAGAGGAGTAAATTCCTCTGGTACTCCAGGAAGGAAGCCGAGATCGTCAGGGATTGGTGGGACTGCTGTTCCGTGTACAGGAGGTAGCGGCGCCTCTTCTAGAACGGTCTTTCCAGCCATTTTAAATGTTGTCACAGCAAAATGCTGTGAATAACTTGACCGAATATCGTAGGGAGGAGCAGAAAAGAGAAAAAAAAATCTAGGAATAGATTTAGTAGTACTTAGTATTCATAGGGTATGAAGAAATCTAAAAAACTTGAAGTGAGTAAACAAAGAGATAATGGAGGAGTCTTTGTCCAAGATCGGATTTGACATTTCACCAGAAGGCAAACAAAGGGGCCGTTTTTTGAGAAAGAAGGTGGCTTGGAGTATCTCTACGACACTTCCAAAAATGGATAAAAGAGAGCGGCAGTAAGTCATATCCTGCCATCAATCTAGCTTTCTATAGCCAATTCTCCCAACCACTTGGCACATTTTCAAAAAGTAACCCAGTTCTTTCGAACTATGCTCGCCAATTGTCCTAGATAGTTGGAACAACAGGCGAAGTAGGGATGTAGGAGCCGGATATCTACTGCCTCTTTTCTTGTCCACGCGAGGCTGAATAATCTTTTCGCGGAAAGAGTACGCCAGCCGAGTGTGGCAAGTTGTGTAAAACTAGTGCATTTGAGGCAAGGGAGAGGGGGGCGTACCCAAGTATAGAGATAACTTGACACAGAATAAGAGCAACTATAGGCTATATTCCGAGGCTTCTCTACTAAGAAGGTTATGTTGCAAAGGTCACATGACCCGCCTCCTTTCACCATCCCAAAGTTGGAAAAATAGTGATATCTGCCTGATATACCAGCCAAGGGCTGCAAGACATAGTACTGAGACTTTTGGCGAATCAAGATGGTACTTCGCTTCAGACCCGTCAGTGTCAGGCTTTCTGCGGGGTTGAGGAGTGATTACCATCGTCGATCCAACATCACTCCTAGGGAACCTTATACCTTCTCACCAGTTTTTGCGTCCTCATCCATGTTGAAAATCTTCCCAATCTTACAATCGGTGAACCGATAGCAAACATTCTCCCATAATCTCCTCTTTTCGCCATCAAATTTGAGCTTCAGCCTGCATCCAACGGTTGCCTTGTCTGAGTCCACAGCCAACATTTGTGAGACAAATTCAGCCCTCAATCCAAAGGGAATGTGAGTGGCTTCGATCATGGCGGCGAACTGTATGTTGGTTGTCTTGGTACCGTTGTGGATAACAGTTGGTTGGCAGTAGGCAGATGCGACAAGGGATCAGTCGCGATTGTTGATAGCCGCGATATAGGAGGAACGGTAAAGACTTACCAAGGATTGGAGAGGAGGCATTCTATGTTGTAGTTGAAGTTGGTTTCCTGAGGTGTTATGTCCAGATTACAAACACCAGACCTAGGTCATCACAGTTGCTCAGGGAAAGTTGGCAGAGTCATCTCACCTCAGGCGCGAATATGATCACGTGCGTAGGCATTTTTGCACTTTTCAAAATACTCTCGGGGATGCTAACAGGTACCTAAGAGGTTGCAATTAGTGCATTAGAGAGTCACGGCCGTATCGATCATCGCCATCTCCATTCCTTGATGATTGGAGAGCCTCCCGAAAGGTGTATCCAGGGAAAACCCCAACCACTCCAGGCTGTGCAGACGAATGGTAAGTTCGTACTCCAATTGTCCGAAATTCGTTTGTCAAGTAACTTCTTATTTAGAGTTGTTACCATGAGCTTGTATCGATTATGGTTGGCCTGAGACAGGAATTTGCCTCTCGATGTTGCTTTTCTAGTCAATCACGCGAGAAAAATGAGCACTAACAAGTCGCAAAGAACCACAAAACTTCCGCTATAGGGCACAAGATGACGGTTTCCAAAAAGAATGAGATCAAGGCCATGAATGGACAATCCGAAGTATATTGTCCTGTATGCAATTGCCTAAACTGCCCAAGAATGGCAACTGCCACCCCATCGGCAATATAAATCCTGCTTTAATTGTATCAGAATATTGAACATGTACAACGGAAGATTTTGTATTCATCCAAAATGACATAATCTGCGAAGGTGCGGCGCCGTGGGATATTCTGGGTGTAATGGTCCGTTCATATTCCAGAGAAATTCCAATTTCTCGCCAATAGGGCAGTTGTACAGCTCCCAAATTTTCGCCAACATAGAGACCAGGCTCTATTATTCGTCAGCTTTGTCAATTTCACTGGACATCGGTGATCGTCAACCGTCTTTGGCAACTCACTATCGCGGATGGGAAGTTCCCCCAGTTGTGGAGGGCAACTGCATTGTCAGCTGCAGCCGTGGAGAGCTGAATGTGAGGAACAGTGAGGCGTACACGCTCCTACCACTGTTCTCCTCATGGGAACTCTCTTTCTAATCTACCAGAAGTGGAAAGAGTGCTGGTACGGGCCGAGCCTCCAACACTGTTAGAAATCTAACCCTCGCCAATTAATCTATGGAAGGCCCCATTGTTTGAAATTAGATCTGGTCGCTTGGTTCATTTCCTGGTGGATTGCTGAAGAAGTAGGAAACCCGGTTTTCGTTTCTCAATCCCGTCGATTTAGGTTGGCCAGAAGAGTTCTTGACCCCCACCCGTCGTGAAATCCGAGGCACTCTCTCTCCATGTAACTACATGTCGTTTCATTCAGAAACACCAGTATCAAAATACGCCCATGATTATAGATGCTTCTCAGTGTAAAAAACTTGGAAGTCATGATTTTAGGATCGAATTATATGGAATCCTGCTTCATGCCTGGGCAGTTTTGGGAGCCAGTCGGTGACCAGTAAGAAACTGTATACCCAAGCCTCTAAACTACTCGTTTCACCTATCTGCGACCTCATCTGCAGCCCAACTCTTTCATTATGATAAAGTGAGCTCCCTGACTATCGGAATAGCGAAGCTAAAGTTGTCAAAGTCACTTCAGGAACAGGAGTGGTTAAAATGCACTGTGACTGGTTCTTATAAAAGGAAGCAGAACCTTCAGGCCCCGATTCGCAGGCAGAGGCGGGCTGACTTGTGGCCTCTATTCTAACCCCGCTTTCCACGGTTTCTCCAGGTAATGAACAGGGAGGAGCCATAAACTTCCAGCCTAAGGGCCAAGGAGTCAGAACGTTATCTAATGCATGTGAATATGCTTGCATTGCAGGATACCACTGGGATGGAAGGTAGTATAGCTTTCTTCTGTGATTGTTTCGCTGCTCGTGAGTAGGTTCTTCCAACAAGTTAACTTCTATCTGACTGTTTGTTGGTCTGTGCCGTTTTTGCCTTGCTTGATTAATGATGCAAATCCTTGAGAACCTGAATGTTATATATACCCCAATCTCTCCCAAGTATTCGGAAGTTCAAAGATCACCCCACCACATAAAAATGCGTCGCCCTGCCCCCCCTCAACCAGCACAAATACCTTGCACCGACTGCACGCGTACTTTCTCTCGCAGACCAGACCTCAACAGGCACCTTCAAGAAGTACATCAAAAGGTCACATTCCCCTGTGACTATCCCGGATGTGATTATAGTTCCACTCGGAAAGACAGAACTAGAAAGCACCGCGAGAACAAACATCCCGGGTATTTTACACGTAAGGCTATCGATCTTTGGTGAAGTAGGTTCATGTTAACGTTCATCTAGAAGTCATGGAAATTGATAACAACAATACTACACAAAGTAACACCAAAAACCACAAAATGCAAAAGATACGTGCTGATTAATTTGTAGACCAAGGACAAGCAAACTATCCCAATTCCCAAACATCGGCGCAAGAGTATCCCTCTTTCCAAAGCCAGCCGAGTCAAACATACAACGACTGGAGCAGTACACCAGAATCTACCGGTGCCACTATGTATACAACAACTGTTTCTCACAATCAACAAATGTACTATTCAGGCCCAGACCCATCTATGCCATCTTATCAGACAGCCACTGCCACTTCTTCTTATGGAAATGACTGGGAATTGGAGAAGGGTCAAGAACAGTGGAACAGTGGGAATGGTCATGGGCCGGAATTTCCTTAGATTGTGTCTGATCCTGCGAGCATTTCTCTTTCAAAATTTTCGAAATCGGTGGAAGAATTCTTTTCATCCTACTGTCATTTTACTTGATTCTTCTTTCTTTGAATTTGTGTACTAGATTTCAATTCTTTTTCGCCATATTTTCTCTGTCAGCAACATGCGTCATGCCTTTGTTTGTGATAGGCCTACTTTATTGCTGGCTTCCAATACAATCACTCATTTCCATCACATCTCGCGCTTCTTTGAGAAAATTTTTGGTACGGTTGTTGGTTGGTGGAATAGCCGCCGACATAAATTCTGGAAAACCCAAGTGTGATTGATCCAGCACAACACAGATGCATCTGTCGCAGCCTGTCAGCATCCAAGCGAGTTCCAATTCTGCGCCCTGATAAAAGGGGTAGCCCCGGTCTGTATGGGGCCAACACCCACGCCTCATACTAGCATGTCGGGGCGATAAAGTGATGTGTTGAATGACTTAAGCTGAGGTATTGAACAAAAAGGGAAAAAGTTGGCCTGCCTACGATCTTTATTTTTGGTTACCACAGAATTTAATGCTTACGCCACAAAGTTCAGAAAACCCATTTTTAAGCTGGAAGTGTTCACCGAACCCCTTGCCTTGGGTCACACATGCTAAGCGAAGGATCTCTTCGCCCCTCGGGAGGAATTTACTCACATGAGGCCGGGTCGACCCGTTTTCTAGAACCGATCACGGCGGCTATTCCTGTTACGACTTCGTTCCTTGTCAATATCATGAACCGGCATAAGAATTGATAATGGGGGTAGGAAGGCGGGGAAGTCTGATCGTTCTTCCGTCAAGCCAGTAGCGTGGGGATTCCTCCTTTTAGAAAACGAATCCCAACCACCAGGATAGTTGGTACCAACATCTTGGTCTGTGATACCACTGTGGCGAGTTAGTAGTGTTTTACTGGCAAGGCAGACGCAAAGTGGTAAGTGACTCAATAGACAGTAACCGAACAAGGCGAGAAGTATTCCAACAATCAGACGAGCTTGAATCGAGCTTTTCGTGTTGGTTGTTGTTTGTTTTACTGGGTAGATCACCTTGTCAACCTGGTGTTCGAGTCAGTATGATCCACGATGATCTGGGCTTATTCAAAGGTTACAAGGAAGCTAGGGTCATCTCCTACTTGATCTGCTTGCGCCAACTTTATAGGGCTGACGGGCAATATGCGGAGTCCACTTCGTTTCCGAAATTCACTTAACTATCTCATTTCAAGTAGCTGCAATTCAAAGCCAATGATAGGTGTGCACTCGACAGTCAGAATTCTTCGAAAGTCTTCAGAATTTTGTTCCGATTGACAGCAACACACAAGAAAACAAGGACAGCCCAGACCCATACCATCCTTTCGTAGCTAGTAGCCGCAGATACAATAGGTGCCGGTAATGACCTTCTGTGTCTCCTGCATCCGTACATAAAAGCCTCGGGCAACACGACATAAGCCCAATCATCGGTTCAAGTCAACGCCTTCAGTTCATTTGCAACTTTACCAAGTTTATATATATCCGGGAAATACACTCCTATGGTTGTCACGAAACGATACAGCCGGTTGGAGAGACGAAATTACCAATGGGGTGGTGATTGGGTGTCACTCAGCCTTCCGCCCCATCATCCCGCGGAGGGCTGAAACTACCTGGCGTCTTATTTAGCCGAGTATATGCAACCACCTCCAACACCAACATGCTTGCCTGAAATAGTGACAACAAGGGCAGGTGGGACGTCATCAATCCTTTCGGCGGCACTGTTGCCAGTTTCCTAATCGCCATTTACTGTTTTGCCGCATTCGTGACACTCCATTGGGATTTTTGTTAATTAATTTTGCCGCGATAGGGATTTGTGTAACTTTGATAGGCTGAGATGTGACAGAGGTAAAATAAGGGAAGGTAAGGAAAGTTCTCAGGGCTTCTAACACATGTCGTGTCACTACTGGATTTCTTGCCTGGTTGGGGTTTAAATTTCCGAAATGTGACTTGCCTCAGAGCAGAAAGGATGACTGGACTGCATGCATTCAACTTTGAAAGTAGGACTGGCTTGCCACTCAATTTCTGACCCCCAAACATTCGTTTTCAGAGTTCGGGGCTTTCGAGAGAGGAGTTCAACCTCGCTAGCAATAGTTAATCTTTGAATAGTTCGGGTTTATTCTTATATTTAACTTCATAATAAGTTCAAGGGTGCTCTCAGTTTAAATATTTTCAATCTCCACCACAGCGTCACTTAATCACAACATCGCCAATGTTTTTACAAAAGAATTTTCAACAGAATAATTCGCTGTAGTAAATTTTCATCAAACTGGAAATTTTGTAAGAGGGGAAACGTTGTTTGCGTCCCAGAAAATTTGAGATTTCGGATCGTAAAAAAAACTCAAGCACCACTCAGATAATTGATATAAAAACATTATTTTATGATCACGCTAAAATAAAAATACTCCTAAGAATAAAATATTTTAGGTATTTCAGTTTATTTAAGTGTTCGTCAAAGTATCTGTTGAGGAGCTCTATTAAATGGAATGAAGACTGCCATTTTTCTTGTAACAGTAGAGTGTGTTGGAACTCCTTTCAGAGAAGAATCTTTTCGTTCGGGGTACTGTAGCAAGGACCAATCATAAGTTTGATTATCAATCTGCTTAGCCTAAATAGGTTAGATCATTATCCCATTTACCATTATTTGTGCACTTTTTGAAGTAAGGCAGTTCCAACATTGTAAGCACCAGAGCTAACTCAAAACCCATTCGAAAAGCTCGATGGTAGATAGCCATCTGCAAATCTCCTTTTCATGTACACTCTTTTATCGCGTTCTTATTGTTATATGAGGTTGTGAAATCTCGGGGTTGCTCCACCCGCCGATGAAGATTCTGAGCGTACGAGCAATGAAAGATGGTTGGGATATCTAAAACGCTTATGCAAGTGGACCTTGGTACGGATTTGCGGTTCAATACCAATTACACTATCACCCAACTGAGTCCCATGAAAACCATTTTCAGTTTCAGAAGGCCTTCTCGTGACAAAATCTCCATTGTCGAAGTGGAAATACAAGCCACTCGGTGTGAGGAGTATATTTCAGAGCGAAGTGAAGATTATATCGCGAAGTTGTTCAAACCGGCAAGTGAGACTGACGACTGGTACACGAAGAAAAAATTTCACGGGAAGTCTATATTGTAGTAGGATATATGGTTTACCGTGTAAAGGAGTCAACTACCGGGGAGTATGACCCTCACTTCCCAGCCGAAGCGGTCAACTGCGCACTTCCTCAATGGGAATCATTGTTCCTAGGCCTTCTGGTAATTGAAATCCATATATATTGTCTGACATTTGCTAACACCTGATTTTAGTTAACGAGTTCGAATTAAGGGGATTTCAGATTCGGCCAGTCTCAGTGCGAGAATTAAACTTAGTAGGGCCTGTACCTGAGCTAGGGGTTTATCAAGGTGGCCTTTTTTCTAGGGTCCAAAGACTTGACTAGATAGTGGATAAGTAGATAATTCTTGAGAGAATGAAACAATTAGGCGGAGACATAAAAAATATCTCTAACGCTATACACATGTGGTTTTTGTATCTTACTGGGCTTAGCTTGTTGAACCCAGTACTATATTTTTGGTTTGATGCTTCTGAACATTTCTTATACCTAGTAATAAATTATATGTTCTTGCTATTAGAATTTCTTTCCGAACTAACTTGAAAGCCCCATTTCCATCACAACCCCATCTTTAAATCGCTTAGCAAGAAAGTTGCTTATCTAACCACTAGACCAACCCAGCCATCACAGACCATTAGGTGGAAGGAAATTTGAATCTAGTTCTCCTTACTAAAGGGAATCAGGAATTATGCAAGGGATACATTTCTCGAATATAAAAGTTCATTTATAGAATAAAACAAAGCTCCATATGTCTGCTATAAGAAGCAAACCCTAGGCAATCTATTGATTAGAGTCGCTAGTCTGCCTAGATCATAGCAGCCACTGAGCCACAGAGTTAATACTTCCAAGATAAAATCCCAACGCTGTTTTTCTTCCACAAAACATCCCCTATTATTTTCTCAAAAATAGGTCTTGCAGGAATGCCCAAACTACCGGAACTAAATACTAATTTAGGTCCGTCGCGTACTTCATGAAACTCTGAGTGATGTTCCTTTGTCTAATTTCAACTTCCCGCTTTCTTCATTGTGCCTTTCAAGCTCCCAATCTATAGCATGCAGCCGAAGTTACCTAAAATTCTAAAACTCAAGAACAACCAAGTGTAGTGGCTCAGTCCTGTTTTTTAACTTAAGGAGCATGCTTCTACTAATATATCTTCTTAGGTTTTTTGGTCAAAGATAATTCCTAAACAACCCTCGCTAAAATCTCGTCGTATAATATTTCAAAAAAACTCACATCTTTCTATAGTACTAATATAAGTTATTACTATAAACTAGTAACTTAGACACGGTGGGGTTTCTCAAATACTCGTACGACCCCCTTTGTACACTAAAAGTCGCCTTAGGAAAGGCGGCTTATATTAACCTTTTAGTAGTAAAAAGTATCTAAGATTTAAATACTAGACTATTTCGAGTATTTAAATAGTACTTATCGAAGAAAGTTATACTAAATAAGTACTAATACTTAAGTTATAATAGAGTAAAAGTAGAAAGAGTCGGGAAAATACTAGATTATATAGAAAAAAGAAAATAGGCGAATTTTAGTAATTTTTAAACTATCTTCTTTTTTATCCTAGATTAAACTATAGATTCTTAGTTTAAGAAGAAAAACTAAGACTATAGAACATAGATAATATAAGTCTCTAGAAGATTAAGTAGAAGTTTATAAAAGATAATTTAATAATCTTTTATAGTTATATTTTTAAAAGAGTAACTTTTAGTATAAAAAGAGAGTTATATAAATATTTATAAACCTCTACTATAAAGATATAAACGTATATAGTAAGAACTAATTAAGAGAGAGATATAGCTAATAGTACTAGCTAAGTTTTACTTATATATCTAGTAGGCTAGGTTATTATTAGTATATTTAAGATAAAGAGAGTATTTCGAATTATTTATATTTATTAATAATCTACTACTTATAAGCTATACTATTAATAAATATCTATTCTAAGCCTTAGTAGTTATATATACTACTCTAAAGACTATTTACTATAGAATATCTTATAATACTAGTATAATTTTAAAGTTATTAAACTACTTTATATAAATAGTTTACTATAATCCTCTAAAGAATTAACTAATTAGAGAGCTCTATTCTATATTATCTATCTAATTAGATTACTAGAATCTCTTATTATCTCTACTTATTTCTATATTTCTACTAAATCTATTACTTTCGCTCTACTTATATATTTATCTTAATCTTATACTTATTAGTATCGATTAGAGCATTAAGAGTACTATTCGCCTTACTTTTAGTTATAGAATTAGTAGAGTTATCTTTACCTTTAATCTATATAATATAGTTAATATTCTTATACTTAAATACTTTATAAAGATATATAATATTAATTATAAGTCTCTTCTCTTTCGTAGTATCTAATCGAGTAAGATAGTTATATAAGGATCTCGAATCTATATAAATCTTAAGTAGAATTATATTATTAAGTATAAGCTTTATTATAGTCTTAATTAATATTACTAATAGTATATAATTCTAAAGCTAGTTATAAGGAACTAAATAAGTAGTAGAGTATATAGACGTAATAGAACTATTAATATTCTATTATAATATAGAATAATCGATGCCTCTCTTATACCTCTAGCTACTCTTCTAGTTATATATATCGGAACCTCTCGAATATCTCTTTCTATCTCTATACTTTCTAAAACTATCTATAGTATTACTAGCTTCGACTCGGTTATAGGTTACTATCGTATACTCTTCGCCTTATAAAGACCTCTCTACTAAGACCTCTAGTTAATCTAGCTATCTTAATCTTAGTCTCTTATACTAGTATACTCTAGATAACTCTCTTATACTTTATTAAGCTCTAGTATAAGATATTAGTATTACTCTAACTATCTATTAGAGTAATAAGATATCTAATCTAGAAGATATAGCTCTTATTATTAGTAAAAGTACTATCTATAAAAACTATAATTTTAAGGTTATCGCTTAATTTAATATACTTTAGATCTTAATTAGAATTATTAATCTACTATTAAATAGACTTATTTAATTAGCTAATCTCTTTAGAATCTAGGTCTATATTCTAGGCTAAATATAAGAGGTCGAAAGAGACTTTAGATTAGTATATACTAGTAATATATACTTCTCGAGCTTATTATACTCTATATTTATTCTTATTAGTAGTAAGCTTTAATTTATCGATTTATTTCTTCTAGCTTAAGTATATCGATCTATCTTATACTATAGTAATATTACCTTTATTAAAATCGAGAGAGTAGTCGAGAGTTAATTCTTTATAGTTCTTAGTCTTAAGTTCTACCTTCTTAAGTTTAACCTCTTCGCGCTTAGCGAATTTATTATCTACTAGAATAAGGCTATTATTAGTTTAAAGTTCTAAGATACTAAAAGCTCTATTCGAGTTATTAGTAATAAAGAGATATAGATTATATATTAATATTATTATCTTTAGAAATTTAAGATAATACTTATAATACTTTATAAACTAAAAGATATCTAATTCTAGAATACTATACTAGAGTTTAAGGTTCTTAATTATCTTATTAAGCTATTATAGTATATATAGATTTATAGATAGATTTATATATAATTATTAATTTAATCTCTTACTAGTCTAAAGATATATCTACTTAATATTATAGATTAAGAGTCTTAATTTCTTCTTTTTATAATTATTTAAATTACTTTTATTAAGTAGATTCTTAAGTATAGTAATAATAAGAATTAGACGTTAACTAATATATTAAATTATAGATAATTCTATAATAATAAATTCCTTTCTAGTATCGCTCTAAGCTTAAATAATTAATCTAAATTTATATAAACTATCTAATTTAATTATATAATAGAACTTAGAGTTAAATATATATATACTCTTAAAGAACTCTAATCTATTAATTAAGTTAAATTCTTAAAGCTTCTTAAATCTAGCGATTATAGCTAAATTCTCTAGAGAGAGTTTATATATTATAAAGTATACTAGTATACTATATATATATACTATAGTAATAATAATCTTCCTAGATCGTTCTCTCTTACTAGTACGCTTAAATCGTACTTCTAGCGCTAGCTATAGTTACTCTAGTTCTAGTATATTAGATATATTTTAAGCGTTTAATTATAGTACTCTAGAAGGCTCTAGAGTTAGCGATTATAGACTAACTACTTCTAGTTCTAGGTTATCTAGTTCGATTTCTATAGTAATTTCTTTATAATATAGCTTTATAACTATAGATTAAAATTATAAAACTCTATTTAGTAGCTTTATAAAATAGCTCTTATCTTCTATATAAATAAGAGAGTATAGATCTATCTATTTATCTAACTCTTAATATACTCTAATAGAATAATTAATTAGTAAGTTCTTTAGATATAATATAATTAGTCTATTTCTTAATTTAAGAGTATCTCGAACTTATCTTTATACTATAATCTTATAAGCTTTCGCTATAGTAGCTTATAAAGTTATTAATCTTTATACTATATTTTAAGAGAGTAGATCTTTCGCTATTATATATATATATATACTAAATACTAGTAGTATAGATATAATACTATTTAGTTCTACTATATTATTAATAGTCTTAATTACTATCTATAGCTTTAGATATTTATTAATAGTTAGTATCTCTTAGAATATTACTTTATATATATAATAGAGTAGTCTATAGTATTATTCTACTATATCGATTAAATTATATACTTCTACTAGTACTACTTTTACTATTATATCTATAGTCTTTATATATAATCGAAATTTATAACTATAGAATTAAGTCTTAGTATTATAGATTACTAGATCTAGAGAACCTAAAAATATATAGACCTAGGTTCTAGTAAAGGCCTTCTATATAGTCTTTATAGATATATCTTTAAGCTAGACTATAGCTTAGAATTCTATAGCTTCGTCGACTAACGTTTTTCTCGAGTAAGCCGATCGGATCACCTAGGTAAGCCGATTACTAAAACGCGATAATACTATAACTTTAAATACATTATAATAGTACTATTAAAAAAACTCTAGCTACTTATATTAATCGATTCCTAAGGTGCCTTATATATATAAGTATTATATCTAACCTAATTATATAAACTATACCGTCGCTACTTACCTTCTAAGCGCTAGCGCTATATATTATTTATACTCTCTTTCTACTAAGTTTAAGTACTTTAAATAATTTTCTCGCCTTTCTTAACTATAAGACTTCTACCTTAGTAAATACGCCTCTTTTTCTTTCTCTCTCTTCTCTTTTTAAGCTGATTTACCTCTTATAGCGCCTTGATTTCAGCTCTTATAAGTGTAGCTCTATATACTATAATTTGAGCTCTCTTAGTAAGCTGATTAAATGCCTTATTAATTAATATAGAAGAACTATCTTAGTGTTATATAATATAGTTTTTAAGATATATAGTCTAGAATTCAAGCTCTATTATATTCTATAGCGTCTTTAGAGTCTAGATTAGCTTATTTATAGAAGGTAGAGTTAGTATCTTAAGTCTTAGATTAAGGTAAGAAAGAACGTTCTTAGGATTATATAGAACTAAGCTAGTTACTTAAAATCTACTCTTAATATTCTACTCTATAAATGTAGCTTTAAATACCTCTTTAAATATAGAAAGGAACTTAAGCTTAGTAATATACTAAATTCTAACCTGAATAAGATTCTTAATCTACTTACTATAGAATGCCTTTAATAGGCTAAAACTATAACGATATATATAGCTTATAGACCGTACACGAATGCACGACTACGCCAGGTGTAAGTTAGGCACTATAGAACTGTCTATACAAGGATTCTAAGCTGAGAAGAGAAGAGAAGAGGAGTAGAGCTCGAGAGCTAGAGGCTCTTAAATATAGGAGGTGGCGCTAAGCTATGCGCGATAAAGCTAAGACAGCACGTGACAGTTAGAACCGTTACAAAAACAGCTAATATTAAGAGGCTATAGGATATAAGATAAGTGTAGTAGTATATAGAGAGTAATAATACTATTATTCTAATAGTATTACTAAAATTAAACTAAAATATATAACTTGTAGCTATTAAGAATAAGAAGTCTATATCGTCTAACTATATAACTCTTTATATACTTATTAAAGTACTAAATCTACTTAAATCTAATCTTATTTATCGTCTATCTATTCTTACTTAGTGTAATTACCTAGTCTTATAGAAGTTCTAAGTCCTTATACTAAGTAGAGAGGTAGTACTATCCCTTGAAAATAATAAATAGAGAAAGTATCTAACTATATAAGTTTATATCTTATATAATTAAAACCTACTCTCTATTTCCTAGCTAAGAAGTCTTTAGACGATTCCTTAACTCTAAGCTTATAATAACTCTAGTAGTTGTAATAGCCTCTATAAGAAACCTAGCTTCGTCGAAGTTATATATATCCTTCTCTATAATCCTATATTTAGTAATTATATTTTATATAAGCCTAAACTAGTCTCTAATAACTATAGAGTCTTTATACTACGCTCTTTTATAATTGTACTTATAGCCGAATTTCGTTTTAATCTCTATATAACGTTTAATAAAGGTAGAAGTCTAATTCTTATCTACTAGAGACATATTACGTTTAGAGAGAAGAAGGTCTACTATTTCTTAAACAGCTACTAGCTAAGGTAGGAACCTACGTAAGTCTAGGTCGAGAATATATTATATAATAGCTAGCTCCTCTTTAGAGGTAAGTCTTTAAGTATTAGAAGAAGTATTACGTCGCGAAGAGATTCTATATATTCGGTTATAGAGGGTTATATAAGGCACGTTGTAGGCTTTAATATAAGCTTATATACTTCTTAAATAACCTAAATTAAAGGCTTAGATAGCTAAAAGAATGCGACTCTCTTTATTAGAGAGTTAGGCTTAGTTAAGTAGTAGTATTTTAATTTTAAGTTAAGTGTCGCGTTTTAGTATTCGAGTAATCGGCTTACCTAGGAAAAACGTTATACTAATCTTAAGAATAACTCTCTTAGTATCTTATTTAATTAGCTATATATTACTACTTATAGCTACTTTAAGAGATCTAAATATAAGTAGAATATTCTTTAGAAATAGAATATAATTAGTTTATAGACTATAATTAAAGATAATATAGAAAAGCTAATAATTAACTACTTATAACTACTTATTAAGAACTTTAGACATCTATAATATAGCCTTAATAATAGCTTAAAAACTAATAAATTCCTCTATAATAAGCTTATTATAGCGTGTTAGAAATAAGATATCTATAAATATATCTACTATAGATCTATAAATAATCTTATAAGTCTAATTAATAACTTATAGTTCTCTATTATAATATATAAGGCTATAAAACTATAAATTAATATCTAAGCTTTTATAAATAATAAAGACAACTTAGAGATATACTTTATAGACTACCGCTACTATTATTAATACTAGTACTAGCTAAATACTATCTATAACACCTCTAGTATATATCTAAATTACTTTTCTCGCGGCTAGAATAACTCTTATCTCTATAAGAAGTACTTTATATATAGTAAAGAAGGCTACTAGTTAACTAGATATATATAAGAGAAACGAGATACTACTAGAAAGAAACTTAATAGTCGAATTAACTAGTATATACTCGAGTATAAAGAAGAAGATAATAGTATAGATAATAAGACTATTAAGACACTTATTATTAACTTTAATTTAAATGATTTAGACTATAATAGACTAAATATAAAGGCTTTTCTAACCTCTTTTAGACCTATAATAGATAGTAAGTATAAAATATTACTACTAAATTAATAAATCGCTCTTTTATATATAAAATTATAGCTTAGAATAGTTAAGATAACTAAACCTTCTAGAGCGCTATAACTACCTTATACTCTAGAATAGATCTATTTATATATATAACTATCTCTAAAAGATATATATTAAGAGAGTTCTATAGTATTATAATTAATATAAGAGCTTCTATAAGATTAACTATAGAGTATAGCTAGTATCTAGTATATAGTAAGATAACTTCTTTCGAGATTAATATCTTATAAGCTAGAGTAGAAAATGTCTAGTTTAGTATTAGTTCTATCTTATTACTTAGTTTAATTACTATTAAGATATCTATTAGTAATATAGACTTCTATATTATAAAAGTAAATACTCTATTCTTACTCTATCTTTTAGATATAGATAGTTTATAGATATACTATAATAATATTATAGATCTACTAGTAATAGTAACTACTAGTTTATAGATAATATATCGATTTAGCTACTTATTTCTACTCTAGTAGAAATTACTAGAAGTATATTTAAACTACTCTTTTAACTAGAACTCTTACTTTCTTACTAGTACTAAATTATACTATTTATATAGACGATTTAGTTACCTCTCGGCTAAAAAGCTATATAGAGTACTAGAACGATTAAACTATAAGGTTACTAAAGAAGTAATTAAGTATCTAACTAAGTACTACTCTTTCTATTAGCGATATAGATAATCCTTAAGTAGATTTAAGTTTATACTTCGCGAAGACCTTAATTTTAACTATTTAGTATATATAGATATTATATATATTACTAGTAGTTTAGTTCTATATCTAATTAATAAGATAATCTACTATAAAGCTATCTATTAGTTATAGAATATAACTATAAAGTATACTTAGAATATTTTATAGATATACTAGATTAATATATATCTTAGACTACTAGACTTTATTACTTATAACGTATTTCCCGGTCGAGCCGATCACCCGGTCGAGCCGATCACTAGAACACCAAAACGCGACACTTAACTTGAAATTAAAATGCTACCACTTAATCAATCCCAACCCTCTAATAAAGAGGCTCGTATTCTTTTAGCTGTTCAAGCCTTTAATTTAGGTCAATTTGAGAGTATGCGAGCTTGCGCTAAAGCCTACGACGTGCCTTATACAACCCTCTACGACCGAATACACGGAATTCCTTCGCGACGCGATACTCCTTCCAATACTCAAAGACTTACCTCTGAAGAAGAGCTAGCTATTATACGATATATTCTCGACCTAGATTCGCGCGGATTCTCACCCCGGCCAGTAGCTGTTCGAGAAATGGCAGACCTTCTTCTCTCTGAACGCGACGCGCCTCCTGTAGGCAAGAATTGGACTTCTACCTTCATCAAACGCTGTACAGAGATTAAAACGAAATTCAGCCGCAAGTACGATTACAAAAGAGCTCGGTGCGAAGATCCTATAATTCTTGGAGACTGGTTTAGGCTTGTACAAAATACAATTGCTAAATATAGGATTGCGGAGGAGGATATATATAACTTTGACGAAGCTGGGTTTCTTATAGGGGTTATTACAACTATAAGAGTTGTTATAAGCTCAGAGTCAAGGAATCGTCTAAAGACTGCTTAGCTAGGAAACAGGGAGTGGGTTTCGATTATACAAGGTATAAACTCGTATAGTTAGGCACTTCCTCTATTTATTATTTTTAAGGGACAGTACCACCTCTTAGCTTAGTACAAGGACTTAGGCCTTCTAAAAGATTAGGTAATTACATTAAGTGAGAATAGATAGACGATAAACAAGATTAGATTTAAATAGATTTAATACTTTAATAAGTATATAAAAGGTTATATAGTTGAGCGATATAGACTCCTTGTTCTTAATAGCTACGAGTTATATATTTTAGTTTAATTTTAGTAATACTGTTAGGACAATAGTATTATTACTCTCTATATATTACTATACTTATCTTATATCCTCTAGCCTCTTAACGTTAGCTGTTTTAGCCTACTAAAGGCATTATATAGCAAGTAAATTGAGAATCTTGTTCGGGTTAGAATTCAGTATATTACTAAGCTTGAGTTCCTTCCTATATTTAAAGAGGTATTCGACGCTGTATTTATAGAGCAGAATATTAAGAGTAGATTTCGAGCAACTGGCTTAGTACCGTATAATCTAGAGAACGTTCTTTCTTACCTTGATCTAAGGCTTAAGATACTAACTCTACCCTCTATAAACGAGCTAATCTGGACCCTAAAGACGCTATAGAATGTAATAGAGCTTGAATTCTAGACGACATATCTTAAAAACCGTATCGTACAATACTAAAATAGCTCTCCTACATCAATCAACGAGGCATTTGATCGGCTTACTAAGGGGGCTTAAATTATAGTACACGGCGCTACTCTTATAAGAGCTGAAATCAAGGCGCTATAAGAGGTAAATCAGTTTAAAAAGAGGAGGGAGAGAAAGCGAAAGAGGCGTATTTACCAAGGTGGAAGTCTTATAGTTGAGGAAGGCGGGGAAATTGTTTAAAGTACTTAAACTTAGTAGGAAGAGGGTAGTGATAATGTATAGCGCTAGCGCTTAGAAGGTAAGTAGCGACGTTGTAGTTTATGTAATCAGGTTGGATATAATGCTCGTATATGTAAGGCATCTTAGATTTTGATTAGTATAGAGTAGCTAGGGTTTTTTAAATAACGTTGTTATAATATTTATAAAGTTGTAGCGTTTTAGTATTCTAGTGATCGGCTCGACCGAGTGATCAGCTCGACCGGGAAATACGTTAATACTAGTAAGAACTTTATTAGTAAGAAATTTTAATAATATATAGAATTAATAGCTATAACTATAAAGATAGTATCTATTAAGATATATTAGTTAATTAGAATTATCGAAAGAGCTTATCTAGTCTTAAAATAGATATATTAAATTATTATAAATAAACTTATAAATAGAACTAGTAAGGAGATTATTCTATAGATAGCTATAAAAGCTATAAATAATACTACTAGCCTCGACGAACTAGTACTAACTCTTCTTATATATAAAGTCTACTTTTAAATAAGTAACTTAGATCTCTCTATACTATTAATATTATAATAAGTAATTACTATATAGAAAGCTATAGTCGAAATATATAAATTATAGGCTATAAGAGTAGTTAATAATACTTTATAGTACTATAATAGCTCTAATATAATACTAGTCTATAACTTACCTCTAAACTTAGAAGTACTAGTATAGTATAAAGGTAATACTAGCTAGAGTAGTAAGTAGACTAGTCTATATATCTTACTAGTAATAGAGAGAGAGATCTATAAGCTTTAGGTTAATAACTATAAAACTATACTTATACTTTATAAATAACCTAGAAGATAATAAACTCGATATCTAAAATTCTATTACATCTACTAGATAATCTACTATATCTCGCTAATTAGACCGATCTAGAAAATAGTCTATTATATCTAGTATAGTAGAATAATAAGAGTAATCTATATAATATAGTCTAGATCGTCTCTATAAGTAATCTACCTCTATAGATATAATAGTATTAGAATAAGAAATACTATTTATAGACTTATATTATAAGAAAGTTAATAGTCTACTTAAAAAGATCGTATTTATAGTTATAAATTAAGAGGATATTTAAGAAGTATCTATATTTTTAACTCTTACTTTATCGATAAGATTAAGTACTCTAGTATTAATAGAGCGCTTAAAAAGTTAAGACTAGTAATATAGATATATAATAACTAAGAAAAGGATTTAATTCTAATATAATTATCGACTATTTAATAAGTTAGTTAATAAATTATACTTACTCTTATACTAAGTCTATAACTAGCGCTAGACCTCTTAGTACTTTATTTATAAGATATCTTCTAGATATATATATAGTTAATTATATATCTAGCTTATAGTATCTTTATATAAGCCTCGCTAGAGCTTAGCTTTCTATCTAGAACTGTTTTATAGATTATAAAACCTCTTTATAGAGTACTAGAAGTCGAAAACTACTAGTATAATATCTACTATCGCTACTATATTAATAAGCTATAAATAGAATAGTTAATGTTGGTACGACCTGGTAGTCGTGACGACGGCGAATACGGGATTCAGGTCACCTTCTCTTTGGAGGTAACTAAATCGGTGTATTCATTTGTGCGTGTAGAGTAAAGGTAAAGAGAGGTGGTACTCTACGAGCTTGAGTATGTGAGCGGCAAGCCACTCACATGACCAAAGCACGTAGATCCACCCAGCTCTCGTACAAGGTGCTATTCACCATAATTATATACCGACACTGGGCCTACTTTAAAGTGGCCAAAAGCAGTAAAGACTGTAAGAAGTAAAAGAGAAGAAACATCCTTTCCATCCGATTAATCACGTCCCTATGTTCATATAACCCTTCCTCACTCAAGTGTACGTTCAACCCATTCAGTAACCTTGATATCAAGCTTGTTTGTATCAATCAAGTCACGTAGAGCAGAGCAAGCCTTGGATTTTGTCATAGCGTCTGCTGGGTTACTGTTGCCGTCAATCCACTTGATCTCGCTGATCTCGCGTTGCTCATACGCTTGCCGTAGAC
>LKTO01000861.1:0-16083 GCA_001399465.1 Hymenoscyphus scutula
GAAAAAATATTAATATAAAGAGACTAAGTAGAAAACTAGACTATATATATATTAGACTATTTAAAATCAAGTAAGTAAAAGAACCTTTAAATTATAAACTAGCTCTACTAAAAATAATAAACATCTTTCTAGTATTCTATATCTTACTTCTTAAACTAGTACTACTAGGAGTACTACTAGCTCTACTTATAGAGATCTAGCTAGTTAACCTAAATGCTAAGTATAAAGTTAAGAAGACTCTTAACTATAAACTTATTAGAGGTAAGATTAAGTATTTAATTAAGTAGTTAAATTACCTATATTTAGAGAACACTTAGAAGCTAAAAGAGAATATTAGCTAGTACTCGGCAGAACTTAAGAAGTTCTATTCCTAAAACCTAAGTCTGCCTATAGCGCGTGGTTAGTAGAGAAAGTCTTAAAGAAACTAGAGTCGAGACCTAGGTTGAGAATCGGGTTAGATGTAGTAGAGGTATAGAAGGCGACTAGTCGAGTAGCCTTAGCCTCTTACTTCTCTCTTTCTTCTTATTTCTTCTATTAATTCTTTTCTAATTCCTCTATAGTATTAAGTTCGTTAATAAATTTAAGTCTCTAATAAGCTATTTCCTTATAACGCTTCTAGATAAACTTCTACTACTTTCGTAGCCGAAGGATCTTAGCTATAGTAGTCTCCTCTTTATCTTATAAACGCTTCTTCTAAGTATCTAGAGATTTCTACTCTTTTTTAGTAGAGATACTCTTATTCTAGGAATTACTACCTCTATTACATTTCGACTTTATATAAACGTATTTAGCGTAATAGCTAGATTAGGATTCGTCTATAAGATACTACTAGCCTTATAAGAAGTATCGAGAACAGGCTATAACTTTATATTAGGTGTTTTCGATGTTATTAGCGAGTTAAAACCTTTCTTTCTTCTTTTTATAAGTATCTACTTATAGTATTATTAAAAACATTATAATAGAAGAGAGCCGCTAGCCTTCTAACGACATTTTCTAGGTTGTACTTAAGTATAGAGACACGCTAGACTAAGAAGAGGATAGTATTACGAATTATATATATATATAACTAGTAAAGACTAGATAGCGCTCTAATAGATTAAGTACTATTATATACTCTTATAGTATTAGACAGGTTACTTAGATTAGCTAAGCGATCTAAGGATTTTATATAGTTATAATTATATAATAGATCTCTAGAGATCCTCTAGAGATCTAAAGAGGTTCTAGGATCTAGAGTAGATCTATAAGCTAAAGGTTCTATATAGTACTAGTATATCTACTATTAGATAGAAGCTTTATACTTAACTTAATATTATATTATTATTACTACCTTAATAGCTTTATAGTTAAGTAATAAGTTTACCTCTAAGTAAATACTCTATCTATAATTAAACCTCTTTACTTAGTATATAACCTAGCGATACTTAGTTACCTTAGTTAGTTAGTTTAAGAATCGTTATACTTTAAGTATCTAAAGCTTAGAAGTTTAAATTATAATACCTCTAAAGGCTACTCTAGTTACTAGTCTAAATACTAGTAAAATTAATCTACTAATCTAGAGAACGTCTACTATATTCTAAGAGACTACTATACTTATTATTAAAAATAATAATAAGAGTATACTAGATATACTAGAACTATATAGAGTTAAGATACTTAAAATAATTTAAGTTAGACTATCTAATATCTATTATAGTAAACGCTAAGAATTAGAATTATTTCTACTCTAAATAGAAATCTATTTTAATTTTAATAATAAGAAGTTCTCTAATAATAAAAGAACTAGACTTATCTTTAGTATCTTATACCTTAGAGAAACTACTCTTAAATAGATATAACTATATCTAGAGGATTTCTTTATATATAGAGCCTCTACTAGAAGTATAATAATAATATAACTAATATTCTAGTTATAGATAAGATTTAAGATTATTATTATGACAGACGTGCTTCAGTACGGTTGGGAACAAACAACACTCTATTCTTAGGACAATAGATGAGGAAGAAAGTTAGGTATAGGAGGTGATGCTACATTTATCTAGAACCTGAAACACCTGTGCTACTACGTGATATCACGGGACGTAGCTGACATGTGACACAGCTGGCAGATCTGTCACATTACCCCCCCCTTTGAAAAGAGCTCGCCTCGAGCGTCAAAAAGACTAATTGTGAAAAATACCCTTTTGCCAGGCATCTGGGTGATCTGGATCATTAGAGTTAATTTCCTCGCTATCGTAGGCATCATCGTTTATAGCTGCTATAACTACCTGGCCAGGGTCTGTCATATGTCTGCCTGGTCTTGCAACTTGCTTTCGTGCTGGCTTTGGGGATGTCTCTTCAGCAGGTATATCTCCTAAATCTATTCCCGATATGTATGCTCCTGTTGTGCCTACTTTTATTCCTAGCTCTGGCTTTTGTCCTGGCTTTAGGGAGAACGGACGGAATATGCAATCGTTGACCTAGTGTTCCATGGAACCACATCGTACACATCTGCCATTAGCCCTATATTGATCCCTGCGTTAAGGGGAAATTGAACGTGCTCGTGGTGATGAGGATGAGTCGATAGAATTGATGCTAAAAGCATTTAGGTCCATTAGTTCACTGTGGTGGTTGCCGTTGGAGTGGGAGTGCGAAGGTGGCATAGAAGAAGAAGAACGACCAGCTAGTTACTGAACGACGTGTATAAATGCAGGGTATGTACAAGGCAGGTTAAGCTGTTGAGAAAGCCGTCTGCGAAGAGTAGAACTAAGGCTATTCCTGAAGGTGGAAATCTTGTTAACGTCTGGCCAGTCCTGACCTCTTGCTTCATAAAGGACGCGCTCAAACTTAGCGATATAGGTTGGGATTGAGTCGGCACCCTACTTAAGGGATAAAAGCTTGTCTTCTACCTCTTGAACCTTGTTTAGGTTGTCGTACACACGCGCGAGTTGCTCGAGGATTGTCTGGTAGTCCTAAATTTGAGAGTCTTCTGCTTGAGAGAGTTGTGGGAGGACTATGGCTTGTACATGGCTGTCGAGGTTGAGGTAGACGTAGTAGAATTGTGCGATAGCGTCTCTAATTGCTGTACCGTCTACTCGTAGCTTTGCTTTAATTGAGGGAAGCCAGGTGTTGAATTTGTATGTCTGGCCAGTGAACTTGTTAGGGTCTGGGAGAGAAGGTTTCGGCCTCGCAGACGCTCTTAATCGAAGTGCTTGAATCTCGTCGTGTTAGCGGTGGACTTCTGCTTGCAATTCAGCTATAGCGGACTGAACTTGGAGGGCATCCATTGTAAAATAATCATACTGAAAATAAAAGAATGTAGGTTTTGTTGTATTGTGTAGGGTTCTTACGCACAAGAGTTATTGTAGTAATCGTGAGAATTGAGACGTAGACCTAGGACCTAGGAACTTAGACATAAGCGTAATCTTGGACCTGGGATACTTAGCCTCAACTAAGGATCTATTGTAATGTGACAGACGTGCTTCAGTACGGTTGGGAACAAACAACACTCTATTCTTAGGACAATAGATAAGGAAGAAAGTTAGGTACAGAAGGTGATGCTACATTTATCTAGAACCTGAAACACCCGCGCCACCACGTGATATCACGGGACGTAGCTGACATGTGACACAGCTAGCAGATCCGTCACAATTATACGCTAAATGTTTAGAGATATTAATATAGTTAAGGCTATAGAATAGAAGTTACTTAATCTATACTAGACTAGGTTATTAATTAATTATACTAATAAGTTCTAATACTATAGAAATAAGATAGAGTAGAATTTACTTACTCTTATAGAACTATTCTATAGAGAACTTAATTCTAATCTATATAAGAAACTAGTATAATAAAACCTTAATTATAAGAATATTATATTTATAATTAAAGAAGTTTATCTAGATAACTACTTATAGATATTTAAGAAAATAAACACTTATCTAGAATATAAGTAGAAATATAATAAGTAGAACTAATCGAACTATAAGAGCGATTAGTAGGTAAACGCTATCTAGAAAGAATTTTCTAGAAAGCTAGGCCTTTTCTAGAAAGAATATAACTACTAATAAGAGTAGTACTTATACTATTTATATAGCTAGTCTAGATATATATTAAATAAGTATACTCTAAAGAAAGTAAAGAAACCTAGAGAAGAAAAAGAAAAATAAGTTAATACTACTATTAGAAAAATAATAGTCTTACTTAAGATCTATAGACTATCTAATAAAGAGTTAGAAGTCTATAGATATAGAACTTAAAAAGAGAATAAGTATAATTCTATTCTTAAATAATACTATAATACTTATTTAGAGTTAGAATATAGATTACTACTATAATAAGATTATAAGATAGTAAAATTATTATCTAAATAATCTAGCTTAGAGCTAGTAGAAGAATAAGCTAAGTAGAATAATAAACCTTAACTACTTAAAATATAGATATATATTAGATATTTTAAATATAGTAACTAATAGATAGATCTTAATAGAAATAAATTAGACTTTTAGATCTATTATACTATAAGAGAGTAGGCTCTAATAGTACTATACTAATTTAATATAGTATATAATAATCTAATAAGTATTCTATTCTAGGATATTATTACTAGTCTAGAGACTATAGAAGAAAAGCTATCTATACTAAATTTTAAGAGACTTTATACTATAGCTACTAAAGTCTAGAGAGTATAGAAGTAACCTTTTAATTAACTATAAGTAGAAGAATAATAGATACTAGAAATTATCTTAGAAGATATAATTATATAGAAATAATACTAGCTACTACTAATATTAGTATAGAAAATAGAGAAGTAGTTTTCTAGTATAAGACTTAACTCTAGTATAACTATAGAATAGTAGATAGATTATACTATATCTAGTACTATAACTAAGAAAGTAATACTATACCTCTAGGTAAACGACCTCTAAATAGTAGAAAGAAACTAGAATAGATAAAGTTTTAAGGTCTAATATATTAGGTCTAAAATTTATACTACTTTAGACGATAGATAGTTAATAGTAACTACTACTATTAAAGGAAAGAAATTCTAAGTTCTAATTAACTCTAAAGTAATAGATAACTTTCTTTCTCTAGTAGTCTATAAGAGACTAAACGTCTCTATTACTAAAATGAAACTATACTAACTAGATATAGTAGACGAAATAGATATTATATACTAAAATAAAACTATTAACTAATAAACTATTCTAATAATAATTAATATTAAAGAATATTACTTTAGTATATAATTTAATATTATTAATTTAAAATCTAAGAAAGTAATAGTAAGTATACTATAGATTAAAAAATAGAACTCTAATATTAACTAGAAAGCTTAATAAATAAACTTTAGCTAATATAATTATAAAGGATTATAACTATAACTATATAGCTATAATAAAGTTAGTAATACTTCTTCTAATATACTAGAATATCTTACTAAGAGTTCTTTATAGGTTAATAAGATAGCTAATAACGAAATATCTATATAGTATAGAGAATTTATAGAGTTATTTAAGAATCTAGAGAATATATATACTCTCTCTAAATACTAGCTATAGTATTATAAGATTAATTTAATAGAGGATTATAACCTTAGAAAGTAGAAGATTTAACTATATAACTAGAGTAACCTAGCTTTACTAGATAATTATAGCTAGAAAGAGATAAAGAAGAGATTTATTTAGAAATCTAAATCGCCTTTATTCTTAAATATACTTATAACTAAGAAAGAGAATTACTTAAATAGATAAGTATATATAAATTATAGATAGTTAAATAATATAATAATTAAGAACGCTTATCTATTACTAATAGACTAATACTTATAGAATAAGTTAGACTAAGTAAAGATATTTATAAAACTAGATTAATAAAACGTATTTAGCTTAATTAGAATTAAGACTAGATATAAATAGAAGATAGTATTTATCTTACTATTAGAACTCTATAAGTATACTATTATATTATTTAGATTAACTAATATACTAGCTACTTATTAGAGATAAAATAATAGTATTCTAGAGAATCTATTATCTAGATAATATACTTATCTTCTCTAAAAAGAAGAAGGAATATAAGAGGTATATTTAGAAGGTTCTATATTAACTTACTATAGTAGACTCTTAACTAAAACTCTTAAAATAAAAGTTTAGAGTAACTTATACTATCTTTCTTAGAAATAGATCTAGTAAAGATTTAGACTATTATTAAATAGATAACTCTAAGAAATATTAAAGATATATAGTCTTTCCTTAGATTTACTAACTTCTACTATTAATATATAAAGAATTATATAGAAACTACTAAATTAATATCTATTCTTACTAGAAAAGCTAAAGATTTCTTCTAGAATAAGGTAGCTAAGAAAGTATTCTAGTCTCTAAAAAAAGAATTTATAGAGAAGTCTATTCTATATAACTATAATTACGAAAAACTAAGTATAATTAAAATAGATGTCTTAGATATAGTAGTAGACGCTATATATTAATAACTAAACGAAGAAGAGAAACTAGTACTAACTATATATTTCTCGAAAACCTTCGCTTTAGTCTAGTAAAACTATAGTCTCTATAATAAAGAACTAATAGCTATAGTACTAGCTCTTAAAGAATAGAGGATCTACCTCTAGAGTATAATATACTTAGTAACTATACTTACTAATTATCTAAATTTAAGAACATTTACTATAACTAAGAAACTTATATCTAGACGTCTAGCTAGATAGTCTAAGACTTTAGCTAGATTTAGATTAATTATTAAATATATTAGTAGTATAAGTAATACTCGAGCTAACGCTCTTAGCTAGAAACTAGACTATAAGAATAATAAGTAGTATATTAATACTATAATACTATAGTATAATAAAAAAGAAAAACTATTTCTAATAAACTATAAAATAGCTACTACTAAGCGACTAGAAGAACTATAGTATAATAAGATTATAAGAGCTATAGCTAACGAATAATTATAGAGACTACTAACTAATAACTTTAAACTATAAGATACTCTATTAATAGTTAATAATAAAGTCTATATACTAGTCTTAATTAGTAAGAAATTTATTAAAGAATAATATAAATTACTAGCTTATAGATACTAGAGAATCTATAGAACTCTCTAGAGAATTAGAAAAAAATTCTATATTAAAAGATTATTAAGATTAGTTAAGAGAGTAATAGTAGAGTATAATATCTATATACGAAATAAAGCTTTCTATTAGACTCTATAAGAATAGATAGATACTACTCTAATACTATTAATCTCTTAGAAATTAATATTCTAGAACTTTATTATTAAACTACTAAAGTCTAAGGACTTAATAATAGAAGTTAAATATAATTTAATTCTAGTTATTATAGAAAGGCTTACTAAGTATATAATATTAGTACTATATATAAAGTTAACTATAGTAGAGGAATTAGTATTTATATTTCTAAAGAAGATAGTCTTATAATATAGACTAACTAAAGAGATACTCTTAGATAGAGATAGACTCTTTACCTTAAAGTTCTAGACTACTCTTATAGAATAGTTAGATATTAAAAGAAAGCTTTCTACTACTTTCTATCTCTAGATAAATAGAGGAAACAAATATATAAATTAAGTAGTTAAGATATACCTTTACTATTATATAAACTATTAATAGAACGATTATATATAACTACTATCTATAGTCTAGTTTATATATAATAGTTTATTTATAGAAATAATACTTATTATACTATTTTAAACTAACTATAGATCTAAATTATTAGTATACTAGAACTCTCTTAGCTCGATAGTCGATAATAAACTTGCTCGAGTACTAGCCTCGGTACTAAAAGAGCTATATAAGAAACTAGTAGAGGATTTCTAGTTTATAGTAGAACGAAATATATACTACTATAATAAGAAATATAGTTAGAAGCTAATATTAAAAGAGAGAGATAAAGTCTATCTATAGCGAAAGAATATTAATATAAAAAGACCTAGTAGTAATCTAGATAATAAATATACTAAAGAATCTTTAAATTATAAATTAGCTCTACTAAAAATAATAAATATCTCTCTAGTATTCTATATATCTCTTCTTAAACTAGTACTACTAGAAGTACTACTAGAAGTACTACTAGATCTATATATAGAAATTTAACTAGTTAATCTAAATACTAAATATAAGGTTAAGAAGATTCTTAACTATAAAATTATTAGAGGTAAGATTAAGTATTTAATTAAATAGTTAGATTAACTATACTTAGAGAATATATAGAAACTAAAGAGAAACCTTAACTAGTATTCTAAGAAAATATAGAGTCTAGTTACTATATTGAAGTACGGTCGGACCACCTCTAGCGATTAGCTCTCAGTGCACCCTGAAAAAGACGGGTCACGTGAGGAACACCAACTTCTGGAGCGCACCTCGTATCGCATCCTCTGCCCTCTCTTACTACCCTTATGGACCCTCCCTGCTTCTGTACTTGCTGTAAGCAAAATCGACCAGCTACGTCCTTTGCCCTAGGAAGGAGGCAATATAAGACCTGTAGTAACTGCCGAGTCTGTATACTCCCTAGTTCCTGGCCTAACTAACTAGTATATAGGACTGACACGCTATAAAACGTGCTCAGAAACGCTCTGCTTTACAAGAACTAGACCTGAATACTCTCCCTCCCTCGTGCCGCCGACGACGGCCTCCTACGGACGTTATTACAGACGAACCAGCCCCGCGGCGCTAGCAACAGGCCCGTGAACCATCCGTCGAGGCCTCTATTCACATCTTGGAGGACTCTTCTATCGACCCCCCTCTAATACAACCTCTAATACGGCCTCCTGGCTTCCTCTCACGCTTTCGTCCAGCTCGCCCACATGCCCTTAGTCCGCTAACCGCTCGCTGTACGGCGTGCGGGGCCTTGCACTTCTACCTAGCTAACGACGTCTTTCAGGGCTGAGCCCTGTTGTAAGAAGGGCGATGTAATCCTCCCTCCGATCCGCGAGCCTCCGCTATACCTGAGATACCTCTTTACAGGCGACGATCCGCTCTGCCGGGCTTTCAGACCAATATCCGGGCGTATAACTGTGCCTTTGCCTTTACCTCAGTTAGCTATAAGAAGGACACGCGGATCGACTTCTCGCGTGGGATTCAGTGCTTTCAGATCCATGGCGAGCTCTTCCACTTCCAAGGCCCTCTACAGCCTGCTTCGCACGAGGAACCCTCCTTTGCACAGCTCTTCTTTTACGACCTGCTCTTTGCAACCGCCCTACGGGCTACCAACTTCCCTCACTTGGACCGTACAGTCCTCCTACGGCTGACGGATATGCTTACGGACTGTAACCCCTTTATTACAATCTATAAGACGGCCCGTGAACGTCTTACAGGTCAGCAGACTGATTTCCGAATCGTCCTCAACCCGCAAATGCGCTTAATTGTCGAGTCAGGCGCTGATCGTCGTCGGGAGAACCTCCCTACTAGCAACGAGGTGACAGCTCTTATTCCAGATGAATATACGGACGCTAGCCGCCGCGATTTGGTTCTTGCGGTCCGTGAAACTGGCCAGGACCGTTCGCAAATCTGGACAGTTAACGTTACCTACGCGGCATATATGCCTCTCTACTATGTCCTCCTCTTTTCGTATAGCGACCCGGGTTGGTACTATAGTCTCTAGCTACAGGACTGTAACAGGACCCGACAGCGGACCTGGCTTGAGCAGCGGGTCTTCTACTAGTACTACCTACACGTCTGCTAGGCCTTCTCCCCGCTGTTCTACGCCGGCCGCATCTTACAACAGTATATCGTCGACGCGTACGTTGCCTGCGAGACGACCGCGCTTAACTGGCTACAGACATACTAGTAGAGCATTCGCGCGGACGTCTATACTAGGCTTGCGGACGCTCTAATCCGCGAGGATGTAAATACAGAGGAACTTAGCCGTCGCTTTATCCTCCCGTCTAGCTTTACTAGCAGCGATCGCTTTATATAATAACTCTTTTAAGACTTAATAGCTATTATATAACACTTTAGTAAGCTAAGCTTCTTTATTACGTTTATAGCGAACCTACAGTAGCCTGAGATTATAGACTACCTCTTATATAGACAGTAAGCTATAGATCGTTTAGATCTCCTTTGTTAGGTCTTTATACTAAAGGTTAAAGAGCTACTTATAGACCTAAGGAACGGCCTTTTCGAACTGTACGCGGGCTACGTTTATACTATCGAGTATTAAAAGCGTAGTCTATTATATATACACCTTCTCTTATTTCTTAGAAGAGGCGCGCTCTTTTTAACGCTCGAGCTAGTAGACGAGGTTATCTATACTAAGCTACTAGACCGTGAGTAGAATCCTATAGGTAAACTTATAAATATTATTACTAGTTAGATATATTATAGACTATATAGCCTTAATAACCTAAGAGTACTATATATAGTCTATAAGATACCTACTACCTCGCTTATCTACTAGAAGAGGTTTCTAAAGACGTTTACTATAATAACAATTATCTATAAAGATAGATATTCTAAGTATTACTACTATAACGATAGCTAAACGTTTATAGTCTATAAACTAGGCTAGCTAGACTAAGAAGTCGTCTATAATAACCGCTAGGTTATCTTATATAATCTATATCTACTTTAGAAGTTCTATTTATATATTAATATAGAGGTCTACGCCTTAGTATAAGCTATTAAGTATATCTATAAGTATATATATAAGAGAATAGACTAGATAACTGTCTTAGTATTAGAAATAGATAACGAGATTATATAATACGTTTAAGTACGATATATAGGCTTTATAGAGGCGTTTTAGCGCCTATTTAAGTACTTAATATATTAGAAGGTCCTCTTAGTCTAGTACTTAGCGATCTACCTTTCTAGGTAGTATATTATCTATTTTATAGACGACCTCTCGTCTAAGAAGCTAGCTATAAAGGTGTTACGAACCACGTGCTAACATATAATAAGTAAAGACTAGGCGGCGTTCTAATAGATTAGAGTACTATTTATATATAAACCCTTAGTAAAGTACTAGTATAGTATTAAGCTATTAGTATAGGATCTTATTATGTTAGTACAGATCACGTGATAGAGTCCTCACGTGATAGAGTCCTTAGAGGCTATTAGAGTCCTTAATATTTAGAACTTTCTTTAAGTAAGGGACTCTAATATAGATAGTTCTCTTAAGCGAGGGACTCTAGCGAGAAACGAAGGTTCTATATAAGACTAGTACGTCTACTATTAGATAGAAGCTTCGTACTTAACCTTAATATTATACTGTTACTAATACCTTAACAGCTTTATAGTTAAGTGACGAGTTTACCTCTAAGTAAACACCTAGTCCGCGATTAAACCTCTTTATAAGAACAAACTCTAGCGATACTCAGTTACCTTAGTTAGTTAGTTTAAGAATCGTTATACTTTAAGCATCTAAGCTTAGAAGTTTAAATCGTAATGCCTCTAAAGGCTGCTTCTATTACTAGCTCTATGTCACGAATCACGTGCACACGTGACTAGTGAAGACCAGGCGGCGTCCTGACAGGTTGAGCACTATCATACACTCTTATAGTAACAGAGGATCGCTTAGACTAGCTAAGCGAACCAGGGATTTCATATAGGTTAAATCACGTGACTGTCATTGATTAGTGATGATCAACTGAGCAACGCTGAGCAAGATCAGAATGATCAGAGTGATCATACTGATCAACGTGAGCAGGGAGGTTCTATATAAGACTGGCACGTCTGCCATTAGATAGAAGCTTCGGGCTCAACCTTAATATTACATTGTTATTACTATCTTGACAGCTTTATAGTTAAGTAACGAGTTTACCTCCGAGTAAACACCTAGCCCTTGATTGTGCCTCTTTGCAAGAACAAACCCCAGCGATACTCAGTACCTTAGTTAGTTAGTTTGAGAATCGTTATACTCTAGTGCTAGCATCGTCAACGCGCTAATCTAGAGCACGCCTGTAGCGGCCTAGGACACGACTACTCTAGACGACGAAGATAATAATAAGAGTATACTAGACATACTAGAGCTATACAGGGTTAAAGCCCTGGAAACTATATAAGTTAAACTGCCTGACACCTACTATAGTAAACGACAAGAATTAGAGTTATTTCTAATATAAATAGAAATCTACTTCAACTTTAATAAAGACAAGTTTAATAGTAATAGTACTACGTCGCCTATCTTCGCTGTCTCCTACCTTTGAGAGACCGCTCTTGAATGAGTACAACTATACCTAGAGGACTTTTTCGTATATAAAGCCTTAGTAGGAAGTATAGCTAATATATAATTAATGTTTAGATCTTAGAACAGATTCAAAATCACTATACGCTAAATGTTTAGTAACATTAATACTATTAAAACAGTAACACGAAAGTTACTTAACCTATACTAAACTAGATTAGTAATTAATTACGTAAATGAATTCCAACGTTATAGAAATAGAACAGAGTAGGATTCTCTCGCTCTTATAGAACTCTTCTATAGAGGACTTAACGTTAAGCTATATAAAGAGATAGTACGATAAAATCTTGATTATAAAGACATCGCTACTATAATTAAAGGAGTAATCTACTTAGATAACCGGTTATAGGAATTCAAGAAAACTAATTACTATCTAGAATTCAAGAAGTATAACAAATAGAACCGACCAGACCGCTAGAACAACTAATAAGTGAACGCTACCTAGAAAAAGACTTCTAGAAAGTAGAAGCTCTCCTAGAAAGAACAAAACCGACGTCGTAAGCAGCATCTATACTTTTCTTATAGCCTGCCTAGCTATAGAGTAAGTAACTATTATAAGAAGGCTAATTCTTTAGAAAAGTATTAAGCATTTACTACAACTAGGAAGGAAATAGTATTACTTGAGAGATTTAACCTATCCGACGAAGAGCTAGAAGCTTGTAGATATAGAACATAAGTAGAGGATAAGGAGAATCCTATCCTTAAATAATATTACGAGGGACGTTCTAAATTAGAGTATAATCTACCTCTATAACATAAAGTAGAGACAGCAGATTTATTATTAGAATCATTAGATAAGTCTAGTTAAAGAAATAACTAGAACAACAACTCTT
The DNA here is from genome assembly GCA_001399465.1 of Hymenoscyphus scutula. Taxonomy (NCBI): domain Eukaryota; kingdom Fungi; phylum Ascomycota; class Leotiomycetes; order Helotiales; family Helotiaceae; genus Hymenoscyphus; species Hymenoscyphus scutula. The sequence continues at coordinate 13,037 of LKTO01000861.1, forward strand.
AAGAAGGAGAAACATAGACATTTATAGAATGTTTCAAACGTAGTAACTAATAGGTAGACCTTAATAGAAACAAGTTAGACTTTTAGGCCTCTCACGTAACTAGAGAACAGTTCCTAGAAGCGCTAGAACAATTTCAAGTTTAGGACAACCTTCTAACAAGTATTATCTTTAGGAATCTTAAAAGTAACCTAGATACTATAGAAGGAAAACTAAACATATAGGCTATTAAGGATATCTTTAAGTCTACTCTTAAGTTATAGAAAGAAAGAGATTAACCTTTTACCTAACTATAAGTAGAAGAACACTAGGTTCTAGAAGTTATAATAGAAGATATAATTATATAGTAGCGTAGCTACCTAAAACCTATATTAGACTAGGAATTAGAGAAGTAGTTTACTAGTATAAAACCTAACTACAACTAAGCTATAGAATAGTAAATAGTCTATATAGTAACTAAAAGTAACTCTTAATAAGTAAAACTCTACCCTTAGAGAATCAAGCCTTAAGTAGCGGAAGTCAGCTAAAGAGAACACAGTTTTATAGTCTATATAAATAGACAGGAAATCTACGCTATATTAGAAGACTACTAGTTAATAATAACTATAAGAATTAGAGGACAGAAACTCTAAGTTATAATTAACTTAGAAGCGACAGGTAACTTCCTTTCTCTATTAGTACTTAAGAGGCTAAACGTCTCTATTAAGAAGACAGGACTATACTAACTAGGTATAGTCGATAGAATAGACATAGTATATTAAAACAGAGTTATTAATTAGTAAACTATACTAATATAAATTACTATCGAAGGATACTACTTAGATATATAATTTAATATTATAGTAATTAGTAGCTAGGACGTAATACTTAGTATACTATAGATTAGTAAATATAATCTAGATATCGACTAGAAAGCTTAAACAATAACTTTTAGCTAATATAACTACAAAGGATCGTAGCCTTAACTATATAGCTAGAACAAGGTTAGCGCTACCTCTTCTAAGGCGCTAGGACACCTTGCTTAGAGTCCTCTATAGGTTAGTAAGAAAGCTAATAACGTAATACCTGTATAGTATAGAGAATTCACAGAATTGTTTAAGAACCTAGAGAACTTATAAGCTCTACTAGAATATCGTCTATAGGATTATAAGATTAAATTAAAAGAGGGTTATAACCTTAAGAAATAGAAAATGTAGCCTTATAGTTAGATCAAGCTATAACACTTTAAAAGCTATATTATTAAAGGTTTAAAGAAAGGTTATATTTAGAGATCTAAATCACCTGTTCTATTAAATATATTAGTTGTTAGTAAAAAAGACGATCTAACAGGTTAAGTCTACGTCGACTACTAAGATATAAACAACATAACGATTAAGGACGCTTACCTACTACTAGAAGGATAATATCTACTAGATAGAATTAGCTCTACTAAGATATTTATAAAACTCGACTAATAGAACGCTTATACCTTAATTAGAATTAAGGTAGGCAACAAGTAGAAAACTACTTTTAGATTACTCTTAGGACTCTACAAGTATACGATAATGCTATTTAGATTAGCTACCGCGCTAGCAACCTGCTAGAGGTAGAACAACAACATCCTAGAAGGTCTTCTAGAGGTAACGGTTATTTGTTACCTAGATGATATTCTAATCTATTTAGATAAAGTAGAGAAACATAAGAGTTATATATACAAGGTTATAAAAAGACTTACTATAGTGAACTCTCGACTTAAGTTGTTAAAATACAAGTTTAGAGTAACTTATATAAAATTCCTAGACTAAATAATATCTCTAGAACAAATAGAAATTAACCTAGACAAGATAAGAGACGTTATTAACTAGGAATTACTAAAAAATATTAAAGATATTTAATACTTCTAGAGATTTACTAACTTCTACTATTAGTTTATAGTAGACTATACTAGAATATTAAAACTAATAACAAACCTTATACGAAAAGAAGTATCTTTTATATAGAATAAGATTATAGAGACAGCCTTTTAGATAATAAAGAAACACTTTACTAAGGAACTAATACTATATAGCCACGATCTGTCAGGGGTTACACCCTGACTATAGCTTTCACATGCGCGCATGACTTTCACATGCACGCTTGGTTGTACGCTTGGTTGTACGCTTGGTTTTCACGTGTTGCTTGGCTTGAGGACAGGCGTCCTTATAAGGCTGCCTGTCTTGCTTTCTTGTGTACTTCTTTCTTTAGTTGTTCGTCCTTGTACAAAGTCTGCCTCTGTAGTTCAATTCACGAGTATTTGCTACACGCCCTGACACGATCTAGAGAAACTAAGTACTATAGAAACAGACTTATTAGGTATAGTAATAGATACTATACATCTATAGCTAGACGAAAACGGAAAATTAATACCTATAGCCTACTACTCTAGAACGCTAGACCTAGTATAGTAGAACTATACTATATTTAAGAAGGAACTACTTACTATAGTCTTTACTTTAGAGTATTAGAAAATCTACCTCTAAGGAATAAAGCATTAGGTGACAGTTCTTACTAATTACGCTAATCTTTAAACCTTTACTACTACTAAGGAGCTTATAAGCGAGCGCCTTACTAGATAGTTCGAACCTCTATTATACTATAATATTATTATCTAACATGTTATAGGAATAATAAACCTAAGAGTAGACGCTCTTAGTTATAAACTAGGCTATAAAGAAGCTAGAGAATATATAAGGCTAGTAATATTAAAAGAGCTACCTAATAGAGATTTAGCTCTAATAGTTTACTAAATTATAGCTATATAGATAGTAGATCTATAGCTAGACGTGATCTAGAATATATATAAAGGAAAGAACTAGTACTATAATAGGAAATTATAGGTTCTAAAAGAATATATAAAGTAGTTTATTAGTAAGTACTATTTAGTATCTACTTATAGATATTAAGGAATAAGAAGAACTATATAGTAGATTAAATAATACTACTTTATAGACTATCTACTAGTAATTATTAAGAATATAATAAAGAAGTATAATATCTATATCTAGAATAAGGCTTTACGCTAGCTACTATAT
>LKTO01000862.1:0-16049 GCA_001399465.1 Hymenoscyphus scutula
CCCCCTTCTCTCCCTCTCCCTCTCCCTCCCCACTCCCTCTCCCTCCCCACTCCCTCTCCCTATCTCTCCAACCTCATAAGTCTTTTTTTCGCCCATGCGATCTACCTCTCTTTTTTATATGTTTCCCCCAGTATTCGTATTCACCCCTTCCTCCTTCCCCGCAAGACCACCGCTTCTCAGTGTCTCTTGCACCACCTGCACCCCTCGCAGACTCGTTCCCTCTTCCCCAAACTCCAGCGACAAGACCCTCGGCAGGATTGGTAGCAGGAGAAGCATGTAGACGTACCTCTTTCCATGATCGATCGCAATTGCATGAGAGGGTAAGTACTTTGTACCTGTACCCCAGCCTCAACGCAGCCAGCTTCGGCCAATCCCACTCGCGAGACCTGCACCTCTTTGGATTCTGCGCGCATCAACCTGGGTCATCTCCAGTTTTCCATATCCCACCGCGATCGGTACCAGAAAATTCTACTTTTTTGCCCTTAAAGCCGTCGCCCAATGTCGAAACGTGCAGAAAGACCAGAGCTTGCCCCCAACACTGGAATACTACCGCCTTCGCATCCTCGTCCAGCAGCTGCTGACCCGTCCGTCCACCCAGAATCCTCACCATCATCGAGCCTTCCGCGAAATAACAAGAGACGCGCTCCAGGACCACCAGCTTCCAATTTAGCCATGTCAATTCCGTCAGGTTCTGCACCTCCGATTAGGGGGACTGCAGATGAACCAAGCATGACCTCCTCGCCAATGGGTCCACCAGCGAAGAAAAGTCGAACAAATACCCCCTGGACGCCTGCTGAAGAGCAGAGGTTAAAGACCATGAGAGACGCCGGAAATAGTTGGGCGGAGATCGCAAAGGTAAGAAATGTGTGCTTGCCAATCTTTGCCGTCACCTTGCGATATCACTCGCAAGTCTTGGGACTGAGTTGTGATTGTGACAGACTTTTCCGCAAAGAACCGAAGGCAGTGTGAAGAAACACTGGTACAAGGCAAGTTTATCTGTAACGAGCTTTCTTGTACCTCCTCCGCTAAGTCATCTTTTTAGGATATGCACTATGCAGAGTTTGCGGAAGATGAGGTAGGTCCATCATCCCGACGTGATCTCAACCACGTCTAGCCTCCCATTATATAGGTGCTGAGACTCAACTAGAGTCAGGCTCTCCTTAATGCTATCAAGGAATACGAGACGAATAAATGGAAAGTGATTGGAGCAAAGGTTGGGAAACCTGCAAAGGTCTGAGTCTCTTCTGTTCCCCATTGTTATGACACTCTGCTGACCACAGTTCCACAAAACAGGCCTGCGAACAATATGCCAAAGAGCACTTTGCAAAATCGTGAAAGGTGCGAGACTTTCGCTCGCTCTGGCGTTTCCCTTGACCGACCATTATATATTCGAGCATGTTCTTCCTTGGCGAAACATTTCGGGGTGCAAGTGTTTTTCGCGCGATTGTCTTCTCTGCTGAGCATCGGCGCGGGTCTTCCATGGCGCAAGGGATGGATTCTCTTTTGGCCAGATGGGTTTCGGTTTTCTAGTGGGATGGAAGGGGGGGGCTAAAACTTTGTCTTTGAACGGTTGCGATACTTCTTTCTCCTTTTGGTTTCCGCGGCGCAAATTTAGCGTCACACTGTTCATGTAATTTTTCTCTTCGGCGTCTGCTGCGATGGTTAGTTCTCGCGGTGGAACTCTTATTTACTTCGGCCGGCTTTTTTCTATAGCGGGGAATGGAATTTGGGGTGTCTATCTTCTTCTGCTTAAAAATCAAAGGGGCGGCATAGGGTTGTTGGCCCGGTTGCGTTGCGTTGATCTTTGTTTTCTCTTTCATAGGGGTGTTTACGATGTGGATGGCAAAGATGGAGGGAGGCCGGTAGCATGGGACACCGGTATTAATCGAGACTTACAACTGTGGAATCTGCGGACAGGATTCCGTGTCGATTGAGAAATATGAGCCACTTGCTGGGACTAGTTTTGTTTGTGGTGATGGTGCGTGGCTCTGGGAAATGATGTGGTTGGGTAGGCTCGAGTGTGAAGCTTGGGTTTATTTCATCTTTCGTTTGCTACTTGGGGACAGATGTACTCCGATACTGCAGTGTATCATGATAGTGTCGTGTTCATTTTATGTGACTCTCTGTTGTGTACTTGTACTAGCCTTCTCTGCGCGCGTTTCATGTCCCACCCATGCTTTTCCATGTTGTCTAACCTTTTGTCCTCCTTAAGAGAAGGGTGAGAATTACCTTAGGACTAGAACGATTGTTTGATGTCGAGGGAGATTGGCTTTGTTGTTTTCGGGGTTCTCGTAAGTCTCCTTTTCTTTCTGTGTATCTCCCTCTGTCCTCTCTTCGAGAGACTGGGCTTGTGAGCAACTTGATACATTGCAATGTTGGCCCCATCCAGGTCTTGTAGGGCTGGACTAGAAAATATTTTGATGACGGTGAAAGTTCATGGGCTTGCGTAACACTCCCAGGCTCGTCGCAAGGACATAACTTGGATTATTTCACTCTCTCTTGATGAAATCCTACTTGGTGGTCTTAAAAACCCTCGATCGCAGTCTAGGTATGCCATCCCTTTACCTTTATACCAAAGATTTCGTATTTTGATACAATTTAAAGCATTGGGAAAACCCCCTTCCCGATGTCTCACAACTCTTGTGTTCAGAGAAAAGACTCGATATTATTGGAAAGAACAGGACTTTCTGTTTTGACAGAAGAGGTTGAGATACCATTTTAGAGTTTTCGACATAAAGTCTTGATGTTTTTTGTGGGGTAGAAGGGAAGACATGATTTTCGATAAGCGAAAGGTTGAGTGAGTGGAGGGAAATGGAAATAAGGTTACAACTAGGGACTAAGGTTATCTGTCTAGTAATAGACTTGACTTTCGGCCAATGCTTCTTGTATACCTATATCTTGACAACTCTGAACGGTTTGGAATTGTTGTTGACGCGTATAACGAATAATAGGACGATGGGGATGTAGGGATGTGAGTACGAGCTTCGCCGTGGAACCTCGTATCGCTCGCTGACAAGGGACGAAGCCGTTGTTTGTTTGATGAAGATTCACATTTTGTTGTACTTACACCACCTAGGTATTCTATTGACACTGGCATGCAAATTCCAATTCCATTCTCCATCTGCACTGACTGGTTCGGTTTATTTACTCCACACACGTGACTTACAGAGTGGATAATAATAGAAGACGGGAGTGTTCATTCGCGGATCGGGAATCCACACTGACTCGATTCGGGATATTTACTGGCTATGGTGGGGGCGGGCGGATCCGCTAATCCCCTTCAAGACGGGGATTCACGGGATTCACCAAATCAGGAGAGTTTCCTGTCATTCTTCTCCCCTGCCCCTTGAAGTGGCCCCCCCCCCCCCCCCCCCCCCCCCGAGCCGCGGGTGATCTTCCCCATTCACCCATTCACCTGCAAAATCTCGAAATCTCTCCCGATCCCGATCATCGTCCGTCTCGTCTCTCCCTCTCTCTCTCTTCCCCTCACGTCAACGTCGACCTCGCCAGCATCTCCTCAACGACAACGATAAACTCACGGATCTTCGGCGCCGATAGCATCCACGAGAGAGATCCATCGTCAACACATTCGCTCGACTTGGAATCACCACATTCGCTTTAGAATAATAAACTCCTCTTAATTCACTTCACCCCTCTCACCCACGCAGCCTTAATCCTTAATTAATATCGAACCACCCCTTTTCGTCGTCGGTCAAAAGACCTTCCCTCCGTCAACCCTCTTATCAATTTTGGATAGCAAAGATAATTGCATCAGCATCAGCATCAGCATCAGCATCAGCATCAGCATCAGCATCAGCATCATTCGACAATAGCACAAGATCAATTGCAGGAATTCCGGCACAGCATCGATTCCCCCCATCGCCAACCCTTCTGTTCTACTGCAGATACCACGCAGTTACGCACCTGGTGCGAGGCCGAGGCTGAGCCAGCTATCTATCTTCTTCATTCTATCGAGAGCGTCGCGTTTACTCGCTGTACTGCTCTTCTAGTTTCCTAATTCTTCTGGAACCTTCACAGCACCGTCTGCTCACACATACATAATGGTTCGTGCGTCGATAATCGCGGCTTTGGCCGTTGTCTCCTCTGCCTTGGCACAAAACTGCAGTCTCTCGTCACACTGCCCTGAAAGCTCCCCTTGCTGCTCTCGTAAGTAGATTCGTATCCTCGACGCAATCACAAGTTCCATACTAACATGAAAAACCTCAGAATATGGTTCTTGCGGAACTGGTGCTTATTGCTTGGGAGGTTGCGATCCCTTATCATCCCACTCCCTCGAGTCCTGCGTCCCAGCACCCGTGTGTCGAAGCCAGAACTACGATTTCAAGAGTCTGGATCGAATCATTCCTAATACCAAGTATCTCGGTGATGCGTCCAAGGCGGATTGGATCAGCTCGGGAGATCCTGTTATATTTAAAGACAACGTGTTGTTGACTATGGCACCCGAAACCGTTGGAACCCTGCTCGCCTCTTCAACTTACATGTGGTATGGAAACGTCAAGGCTACCTTCAAGACTAGCAGAGGTGCCGGTGTGGTTACTGCTTTCATTCTACTTTCGGATGTTAAGGACGAAATTGATTACGAATTCGTGGGTGTGGATTTAAAGACTGCGCAAACTAATTTCTATTTCCAGGGAATTACCAATTGTGAGTAGACGATTTGTATACACTTTGCGATATGACGCTAATGATTCTTCAGACGCAAACTCGGCGAACATCACTCTTTCTGATACCTTCAATAATGCTCACACCTACGAAATCGACTGGACCCCGGAGAAGATTACCTGGTTGGTTGACGGTCAAGTTGGACGTGTCCTAGAAAAGAAGAACACATGGAACGCAACCGCAAACCAATGGATGTACCCTCAAACCCCAGCTCGTGTTCAACTTTCCCTCTGGCCCGGTGGTCTCGCATCCAACGCCAAAGGAACAGTTGACTGGGCAGGAGGAAAAATCGATTGGAACGGAGCGGATATCAAGAACAACGGATACTATTATGCATCATTCAGCAACGTCCAAGTAAAATGTTTCAGCGCAACCTCGGCGCCAGGAACCAACAAGGGAACATCATACACCTACAACGACAAAGCCGGAACAAACAATACCGTAGTTGATGGCGACAAACCCACTATCCTCAAATCCCTCCTTGGCACAGGTGAGAATATGGATGCCGGTGCACCTGTCTCTTCAGCTGGAGCTCCTCCTGCTCCTACCGCAAGTTCGGCCGCCACCGTACCTGGTCTCACAGGATCTGGGACTGGCTCCGACGACCACGCTGGTGATACTGGTTCTTCTGGATCTTCTAACTCCGGATCAAGTGCCTCCATCTCTGGGTTGGGGGCTTCGTCCACGGACGATGCTTCGAGTGCTGCTCCCGGTTCCAGTAATGGTGGCTTTAGCCAAGGTGGCTCCTCCAGCACTACCAAAAGCGGCGCAGAGAAGATTGGTAGTCAGGAGAAGGCACTGAAAGGGAGCTTGTTTGCTGGTATCGTAGTTTTGGTTGCGATGATGGCTTTATAGAGTCCTTTATATCCAGCATTTGTTCTTTTTCGGGTTGTTAAAATTTGGGGATGAAGAGTTCTGGGTGTATTTGTTGGGATATTTCTCGATGCATTTTGGTAGGAGAATTTCGGAATCGTCCAAGAAGGTTTTAATGCCATGTGTTAAGCGAAAAAGACCAACTTCTATTAATGGCGTTTTATTTGCGGCCGTCCGCTCATTTTTTGGTCTTCGTTCGGGGTTGGGGGATGGGGTTCTTCGTACAAACTTCTTTAAATACGTGGTTGAGGCTGTGCGTTTCGAATGGACTTGGACTTAAAATTGTGCTCGAGTTCAATTTTTTGTGTCGAGTGACCGCGGAGCAACAACCGCCCAACTACCTCAACATGTCGCAGCCAGCTGGGTCCTATGTGAGTATGCCGGCAAAGAATGGTTATCCAAGAGGTTGGGTACTAAATTGCCCATCCTTAAGTCACACCTCCATCCCTACAACAGATGGTTCCTACATGGCAATTGAAGCCTGTCCTTCCATTCCGCTCCAGGAATTTTGAGCCTCTCTCCGCCCCTTGTTGTCTTCAGATTCCATACCGTGCGCCTCTCTATCGCTTCGTGTAGGATGGCGCGTTGGGTGGTTCGGCACATGATGTTCATCTACTCAGTGCGTCGGATTTTTCGTTCTCGTTTCTAGGTAGCCCACGTACCTGGGAAAGCTTTTGTCTTCATCTAATTTATTTCCAGACCCGTGAATAATTAGGCTTAGCGAATAAGGAGATAATTTGAAATTTAATTCAAAGATTTTCTTGTAACCGATTTCCCTGGCTCGTGCACGTCCCTGGCAAAAACCCGCTTAAAATTCCCTCTTTTTTACTCTACTATTACGGCTTTAACTATAGCTAGAGCGGACAAATCTCACTAGATCAGCTTGGCTGTGGTAGCAATCGAAAGAGAGGAGTATAGTAATTATACTAATGTAGCTTAGAAGTATAGATATAACCGTTCTACTCTTTTATAGAGAGTTAGAGACTTAACTAAGATATAAAGAGATATAACCGCCTTTTACAACTAAGTAAGAGTTAGAAGAGGCTCTAATTTAGTAGATAAATAGACTTACTAAGCGTAGTATATCTCTTATATTCTTAATTATCTAAAATCTTATAGAAGAGATATATAAAAGAGTAGTAGAAAAGAACTAGATAGAGTAGTTTATCTAGTAGTATAAGAATAGGTTATATAGTAGTTATCTTAAGAATATTAAGAATTTAAGAGTTATAGCTAAATATATCTCTATATTTATACTCTTCTTTACCTTAGTATTTACTCTCTTTTCTCTATTTATCTTATAAATACTAATACTTCTATTACTTATAGTTAGTATCTATTATTAAAAAATTCTATATTATAGCTAATAACCTCTATAACTTTAATAAGAAAGGCTTTCTTATTAGTTTTAGACGTTCTATAAAGTATATAATAAGTCTTTTAGTATATATCTATAAGGAACTGAATAAGTAGTAGAGTATATAGATATAATAGAACTACTAGTATTCTATTATAATATAGAATAAACGATGCCCTCATCATACCTCTGTCTACCTCATGGTTATATAGGCCTAGAACCCTTGGATACTCCCTTCTATCTATACACTTCTCAAAACCATCCACAGTATTAGTAGTGTTAGCCTCCTTATAGGCCACCGTCGGGTCACATTCGTACGCTCGTCGCCCTGCCAAGACCACGTGCTTGCCAAGCCCCTGGTTGACCTGACCCCCTTGATCTGAGTCCCTCACAAATGCCTCCCCTTCCAGGTTCTTGTCCCTAAGAACCTAACATTTGAGCACCTGCTTGATCCCGTGAGTACTCCTTTTACCTAGAACAAATAGCAGAGCCATGCTCTCTTGCTTCTACAAATGTAAACAACAGAACTACGCCTTCTCGCCTTATAAACACAAACAACAGAACCCTACCTTCTTGCCGTCGTTGCCTAAGCAGCGACCTAACAATGAATCATTTCCTACAGGTCTATAACATTTACTTGTTTGTTGTCATATAGCGTAGACCCGGCTGCGAATCATCTACCCTATGTCTCTAGTATTTACTTGTTTGTTGTATAGCGTAGACCTAGCTGCGAATCATCTACTCTACGTCTCTGATATTCACTTGTTTGTCATCGTACAGAATCTTATCATTGTGATTCATAAACCTTAGTAGGCTAGTATATAGTTCTGGCCTCCGACTCTTCTTGTTTTCTTTATAAATTCTACTTTAAACTTCCACTTCCAACTTCTACTTCTAATCTCTTAACAAATCTCAATCAACTCCTATAATATGTCTTTTCTCTAGCGCTACGGAATCGCTCCTTAGTTAGCAGCACCTCCTACTAGCTTGTCCTGTCTATGTTACCTTTATTGTTCTAAGAATTTAGATAGTCCTAACCAGGAGTTGAACAGCTATGTCAAAGTAGCTGGCTGTAATGTTTACGAATGTTGTTACTATATAGGAAAAGTATATTACTAAATTCCCTAGAGCTGTTATAAGTTAACGCCTTTATTACTCGTCGTGAAGCCATCTTTCGCTTACTAGATAGCTAGCGTTTTAACAACGGCCTAGAAATCTAGTCTCTTAAAGCTACTTAAAAAGCCTATACTAACAAGGTAGAAGCTATTATTCGCTCTCTTTAAACCCTTAAAACTCTCGATAGTATAGAGTACTTAATTCTTTTAAGTATCTCTTAAATATAAGCTACTCTTAATAGAATCCTCGATATTCTATATTACTAGGTTTGTTTCCTTACTATACTCTGTTATTTCTATTTCTAATAGTTCTCTAGAACAATCTACCTCCTCTAAGCTAGGACGACTCTAATGATTTTAATAATAATATTAATAGAGAAGAGAGAGAAAGAGATAAGGAAGAAGAAGAAGATTTAGTTAGTGTTTCTATACTTTCCTTCTATATATTAGTTTTAATAGAAGTATAGTATTCTAATAATAATAAGATAATAAGTAGTCCTTCTTCTTATCTTTCTACCTATGCCTCGCTCTCTTAACACCTCTCTCGCTCTACTACCTCTCTCTATATACCTGTCCGCGGCCTTCTACCTACACCTAGACAGGCTAATTAAAGCCTTTAAGTAGTATCTAAGGATATATCTAAAAACAATAGCTCTTCCTCTAACAACCTCTCTTCTAAGCGTCTCTAAGATACTTATAGTCGGTTTAACAAGGAATAGGCGATAGATAATAGTATAGTTACATCGTTTAAGCTTTTAAATAAACACGTTGTTTTCCTATAGTTAATCTCTAAGTGTCTCTCTAATTTCTCTTTCTTTATTTTCTTACTATTTATAAACCTAAGCTCTTATGTTTCCTATATGTCTAGCCTTTAGAACAAGCTTTTTAATATTCTTTAATCGCTTTCTATACTCTATTAAGGTTTTCTATAGGCTTCTATATATCGTCTAATATTAAGTAACCCCTCTAATATATAAGATACTATCTTTCTTTTCTCTTGTCTCTATAGTTAAGTATTAACTCTACTTTATAGCGCTTATCTCTCTTAATCTCTATTAGAGGTAGCTCTAGAACTACGTCTACTCGAGAGTACTAAGGCTCTAATAATAAGACGTGAAATATATTATAGATTTTATATAACTCTAGAAGTATTAATTCGTACTTTTATTAGTAGTCTCCTTAAATAGCCTTAATTATAAATAGTTCTAGATATCTATCTACTAGCTTTCTACTTAGCTATAACTAGTAGATATACTTACTCTAAAGTATTACTTTATCGTTTACCTTAAATTTTATATTAAGAGTCCTCTTATTATAGTGTTTCTTATATATCTTAGTTATAGCTATCTATTATAACTTTAAGGTTTCTTGTTCCTTACTTAATACTTCTACTCTACTTCTTACTACTAGTACTTTCTCTTCTATAACGTTGTCCTTAATATAGATTTCTACTAATAGATAAAAACTATAAGTAGTATAAAATAGGGTTATTCTAATCGTAGTATAATATAAGTTATTATAGGTGAATTCTACTAATATAAGCTTTAAGGCCTAGTTGTCTTAGTAGTAGTTATAATAATATTAGAGATATTATTCTAGTATCTAGTTTAAGTTTTTAGTCTAGCTATCTATCTATAGATAGAATGTAGTACTTAGTCGCCTTTATATCTTAAGTATAAAATAAAATATACTCTAGAATTTACTTATAAATACTAATCCTCTATCTAATATAATACTCTTAGATATTCTAAAATCCTTAAATATAAAGAGTATAAATAGCTCTATAAGCTCTTCTACTATAACCTCCTTAGTTATATAGATGTAGTAGGCTATCTTTATATATCTATCTACTACTACTAGAATAGAGTTATATACTTTATCTTAAAACTTTAATAGTAGTAGTTCTATAATAAAATCTATTATTATCTCTTTCTAAGGTCTTAAAGAGATAGAGAATAAACTTAACAAGCTATATAGTAGATGTCGCTTAACAGTTGTTCTCTAGTATACTAGATATATCTTAATATAGTCTTTAATATTCTTTCTTAGTTCTTACTAGAAGTACTTACGCTATATAGCTTCTACTATCTTACTAACGCTAAAATGCTCTATAAACGAGTTATTATAATTTACCTCTAGTAATTCTCTTCTAATTATTATATTATATAGTACTTCTATATAATATAGTAAACCTCTTATATTAATATTCTATTTAATAACTCTAGCTTTTCTCCTTAGCCTCTACTTTTTATACTCCTTATACTATATAAAGAGGTCGCTTCTTTATAACGCTATAAGAAGCTTAATAAATATTAAATCTATATTATTAAATACTATTTTAGAGTTACTCTATCGTAGGCCTAACACCTATAATATATACTATTTATAACTAGCTATATTAGCGATAGGCTTAAGTAATAGGTCTTCTATTACTCTGTTATAGTTCTAGCTAACTCTATAGATTATTAGCTCTAGCGTCTTACTAGTTAAGAGGTATCTACTCTCTCTCTTCTAGGCCTTAAATTATAGCGCTTTAGAGTCTTCTATAATTCTAAGAGCTACTATTTATAGCTTCTTAGTACTCTACTTAGTTATTCTTAACAGCTTATATAATAGTAGGAACTTATTATCTCTCTTACTTCTGTTATACTTGTAATCTAGCCTTCTAGATAGCCTGTCTACTAGGTTAGTCTTACCTTCTCTATACTCTAATACGAAATTAAATACTACTAATTCTTTAGCCTATTAGGCTTATCTTCTATTTAATTTTCTCTTTATTATAAAGTATTTTAGGTTATTATAATCTATCTTAATAATAACTATATACTATATATATATAAGATAATATCTCTACTACTAGAAAGCTAGTATAATCGATAGAAGCTTCTAATTATAGGTGTTATAGTTAACTTTAGCTACTATAAACTTTCTTAAGTAAAAAGTAATAGAATACTATCTTATATCTACGCCTTTACTAAATAGTTATAAGAGAATATATTCTACTATAAAGCTTAACATATCTATCTTAACTTTAATTACTCTTTCTACATCGAAATAGTATAGTACTAGTATAGTAGTAAAAGCTGTTTTTAGATTCTAGAATACTTCTTCTACTTAGTCTATCTATTAAAACGGTTACTTCTCTTTTAATAGGTTAGTAATAGATTTAGTTACTACTATATAGCTATAGATAAAACGTTAATAAAAGTTAAAGAACTCTAAGGCTACTTAAACTTCTTAAACACTTATTAGCGACAGCTATTCTAAAATAGTAGTTACCTAGCTTAGCTCTATCTATACCTCTTCTAGACTAATTATAAATCCTAGGAATATAACTATATTAGTATTAAATCTACATTTCTATAAATTTACTATAAGCCTATACTATATTAAGTGTTCGAGGACCTGTCGTACTACTATATTATACTTGTCTAGGTTCTCTAAGAATATTAGAATGTTATTAAGGTATACTATATATATTATATCTACTAGGCCTACTAAGGTCTAGTTAATATATACTTAAAATATAGCTAGTGTATTATAAAGGCCGAAAGGTATTATATAGTACTTAAAATATCTATAGTATATATAGAACGCTATCTTCTACTTATTACTCTTTCTAATCTAAAGTTAGTAGTATATATCCTTTAAGTCTAGCTATATAAACCTCTTAGCTCTATAAAGACAGTCTAGCGTCTTAGTAATTAAGAGAAGCGAGGTTCTATCTTTAACTATAATTCTATTTAAACTCTAGTAGTTAACATATAAATATAGCTTACCTCTCTTCTTTAGTATAAATATAATTAGTACCTCTACTAGGCTAGTAGACCTTTAAATCTAGCCTTTTCTCTTAGACTCTACTAGGTACTTCTAGAGTACTTCTAACTTCTTCTTAGATAAAGTATATACTAGTCTCTATAGTAGCTTACTACTAGGTTTAAGATTAATCTTATATTCTATTTTATAGTATAATAAGAGCTCTACTACCTTCTATTCTAAAAAAGTATTTATAAGATTCTAGTACTTAGTTAGAAGTGTCTACTCTTTCTTCTCTTACATTACTATAGCGTTAACCTAGTAGCTATCTTTCTTACTCTTAGCTAGAAGAATCGTAATAGCGAATATATATAGTTTAGTTTTTATTACCTATATAAACTTCTTTACTATCTATAGCTTAACCTCTGTTTTTTTAAATAGATACTACTATATAAGATTCTAAAAATTAATTACTATCTATAGTATTTATAGTTCTAGTAATCTAATAATAATATTAATTCTATTAATATTAAAATTATATAATATAAACTTAAGTTCGTTTCTTCTACTTTTCTCTAGTATATTCTATACTATTATCTATAAAAGGTAGTTAGTATAGAAAGTAATTCTCTACTCTTATACTACTACTAATATAGTTAGCCTTTCTACTTTTACTAGTAGTTCTATCTCTACTATAGTATATCTTTATATATAGTTCGCCTCTATAGTAGTATCTAGAATTACTCTAAGTTTTCGCTTATCCTTCTCTTTCTCTAGAACTATATTAGTTATTAGAAATAAGAATAATCTCTTAGTCTACTTTCGTGTCTCTAACTTCTAACTAGCTACTCTAAGAGAGAAGACTACTACTAGCTAATAACTTTTCCTAGCTATCTTAGTTTAGAGTAACTAGATACTAGGTGTTCTACTTTCCTATAATTATAATAGGTTACATTAGTATAGTTAGTAGTATAGTAGCTCTTCCTTTAACATTTAAAGTAAATAATATCTAAAATATTCTATTTCTCTATTAGTATACTATTAGGTTTTATAGTAGAGATAGAGTATTTATTAAGCGGTTCCTTTTTAGATAAGCGCTTCTATTAGTACCTTAGCGTCTTCTCTTCTAGTAAACGACTATATATTCGCTTAGTAAACCTTAGAAGAGTACGTCCTCTATAAGTAGAATATTAGTTAATAATATTTTCCTTTTAAACTACTAGTATAATTAGATCTTCTTATTTATATAGAATATATAATTCGTTATTAATCTTTATTCTAATATCCTTATATAGTTTTACTAAAAGGTTATTTCTCTTCTATAAGTTATTATATATCTCTAGTTTATCTTCTTACTTATCTAAGTAGACTATAAAGGCTTATACTAACTAGCTACTCTAATACTCTACTCTCTTCTACTTTAAGAGCGTATCTATATTTTAGTTCTCTAGGTCTAAGATAGCGTCCTTTATAAACTCCTTAAACTCTTTCTATATTATTATATTAATCCTCTTAGTAGTCTTCTTATACCTCTATATCGTTTTAGGTATTCTCTTAAAAGTAGATATATAGTATATAATTTTTACTACGTCTATTCTCTATATTATATCTTTATTCTCTCTCTACTTTAGTTCTATATTATAGAAGAACTTCTTTACCTTCTTAATTAATTTCTCTTAATATAGTTTTAAATCTCTTATCTTTAGAGCTCTAGCGTTCTACCTACGTTCTAATAGTAGCTCTCTAATACTAGATACTAGATTTAGTATAATATATACATCTCTATCACGAATCATATACACACGTAACTAGTAAAGACTAGGCGGCGTCCTAATAGGTTAAGTACTATCATACACTCTTATAGTAATAGAGGATCGCTTAGACTAGCTAAGCGAACCAGGGATTTTACATAGGTTAAATTATATAACTATTATTAATTAGTAATAATTAACTAGTAACGCTAAGTAAGATTAGAGTAATCAGGGTGATTATACTAATCAACGTAAGTAGGAAGGTTCTATATAAGACTAGTACGTCTACTATTAGATAGAAGCTTCGTGCTTAACCTTATATTATATTGTTATTACTACCTTAACAGCCTTATAGTTTTATAACAAGTTTACCTCTAAGTAAACATCTAGTCTACGATTAAACCTCTTTATAAGAACAAACCCTAGCGATACTTAGTTACCTTAGTTAGTTAGTTTAAGAATTGTTACACTTTAAGTACCTAAGCTTAGAAGTTTAAATTATAATGCCTCTAAAGGCTACTTCTATCTCTAGCTCTAGTACTAGTACTATTAACATACTAATCTAGAGTACGCCTATAGCATTCTAGGAAATAATAACTCTAGACAACGAAGATAATAATAAGAGTATACTAGATATACTAGAGCTATATAGGGTCGAAGCCCTAGAAACTATACGAGTTAAGCTGCTCGACATCTACTATAGTAAACGATAAGAATTAGAGTTATTTCTAATATAAATAGAAATCTACTTTAACTTTAATAAAGATAAGTTTAATAGTAACTATATAGTATCGCCTATCTTTACTATCTTCTATCTTTAAGAGACCGCTCTTAAATAGATATAACTATACCTAGAGAACTTTTTCGTATATAAAGCCTTAGTAGAAAGTATAGCTAATATATAATTAATGTTTAGATCTTAGAACAGATTTAAAGTCGCTATACACTAAATGTTTAGTAATATTAATACTATTAAAATAGTAATATAGAAGTTACTTAACCTATACTAGACTAGATTAGTAATTAATTATATAAATAAATTCTAACGTTATAGAAATAGAATAGAGTAGGATTCCCTTACTCTTATAGAACTCTTCTATAGAGGACTTAATATTAAGCTATATAAAGAGATAGTATAATAAAATCTTAATTATAAAGACATCGCTACTATAATTAAAGGAGTAATATATTTAGATAACTATCTATAGAAATTTAAGAAAACTAACTACTACCTAGAATTTAAGAAGTATAACAAATAGAACCGACTAGACTACTAGGAGGATTAACAAGTAAACGCTACCTAGAAGAAGACTTCTAGAAAGTAGAAGCTCTCCTAGAAAGAACGAAACCGACGTTATAAGTAGTACCTATACTTTTCATATAGCCTGTCTAGCTATAGAGTAAGTAACTATCGTAAGAAGGCTGATTCTTTAGGAAAGTAATAAGTATTTACTATAACTAGAAAGGAAATAGTATTACTTAAGAGATTTAACCTATCTAACAAAGAGCTAGAAGCTCGTAGATATAGAATGTAAGTAGAGAAGGAGGAGAACTCTATTCTAGAATAATACTATAAGGGACGTTCTAAATTAGAGTATAATCTGCCTCTATAACATAGAGTAGAGATAGAGAACTTATTATTAGAATTATTAGACGCGTCTAGTTAAGGGAATAACTAGAATAACAACCCTTAAGAAGGAGAAACATAGGTATTTATAGGATGTTTTAAACGTAGTAACCGATAGGTAGACCTTAATAGAAATAAGTTAGACTTTTAGGCCCCTTATATAACTAGAGGACAGGTCCTAGAAGCGCTAGAACGATTTCGAGTTTAGAATAACCTTCTAATAAGTATTATCTTTAGGAATCTTAAAAGTAACCTAGATACTATAGAAGGAAAACTAAACGTATAAGCTATTAAGGACATTTTTAAGTCTACCCTTAAGTTATAGAGAGAAAGGGATTAACCTTTTATCTAACTATAAGTAGAAGAATACTAGGTTCTAGAAGTTATATTAGGAGATATAATTATATAGTAGTATAGCTACCTAAAATCTATATTAGACTAGGAATTAGAGAAGTAGTTTACTAGTAATAAACCTAACTATAACTAAGCTATAGAATAGTAAATAGTCTATATAGTAACTAAAAGTAACTCTTAATAAGTAAAACTCTACTCTTAGAGGATTAAACCTTAAGTAGTAGAAATTAGCTAAAGAGAACGTAGTTTTATAGTCTATATAAATAGATGAGAAATCTATACTATATTAGAAGACTACTAGTTAACAATAACTATAAAAATTAGAGAATAGAAACTCTAAGTTATAATTAACTTAGAAGCGATAGATAACTTTCTCTCTCTATTAGTACTTAAGAGGCTAAACGTTTCTATTAAGAAGATAGAACTATACTAACTAGGTATAGTTAATAGAATAGATATAGTATATTAAAATAGAGTTATTAACTAGTAAACTATTCTAATATAAATTACTATCGAAGGATACTACTTAGATA
>LKTO01000863.1:0-15999 GCA_001399465.1 Hymenoscyphus scutula
CCCCGGGGTAGTTCGATATGGAGGCACCCGGACGAGACGAAAACTGATTTAATTGTCTTCTAGGGGAGGCGTGTGAACACGAGTGGATCAGGAGTAAATTGACTTTTGAAATGGAGAGAGTGAGGTGTCATTATATTGAAAAATATCCAATCTTGAAGGAAGAGGGGCTTGTTAGGCCTTTGATGAAAAGGTGGATCGAAGACCTGGACTTCGAAAATTAAGGGGTTCTCGCAGTTGGTAGAAGATGAGTCGCTTAGCAACCCTCGACGTTTTAGGTATCTAAGTGTGTAGTTAAATATAAATCCTTGATCCAGACAGTTACGGTTTGCTGGTATGATTCAGTCGTTGTAAGGTACAAGCGGTGGCCATAGAATATTCATTCCTGCATGTCAAAGGAATGGCAAACCATCTACGCATCCTCTTGGTATACCCCAGTGATATCGTGTGTATGGCAACAAGGTTAATTGAAGTAAACTTGGTCTTCCATTGCCCTACAGACTCAGAACAAGTTATGGTAGAAGTTTGGGACTTTTAATAGTACTATATCATTACACTTCAACTTCAGGAACTACTGCTCTCATTATCTACCGCGAGAGGGCTGTTTGCGTTTACTTAGTGTTATCTACGGACTTCAATACTTTTACATCTCATTTCGATGAAGAAGAAGAAAGTAGGAGATGGCTCTCACTACATGTTTAACATAATTCAGAGTCAGAAAAGTGAGATAAGGACCTTGACTATTCTTTGGTTCTAGACAGCGACCTAGGGATTATCCATCAAAGTCGGAAGTACGATAACTCACGTAACTTTTACGAAAATATTAGTTCCAAACAAACTTCACTTCATTCCGTTACTCGGCCTCTTTCTTTAAAACCAACGAGTCTAATAACCAAGTTATAAGGAGAGGATTAAGTATACTAAGTGTATAATAATCTAGTCTTAGCTCTTTAACTAACCTTTTTTCAAGTTGTTTGGAAAAAGGGTAATTAATAAATGTACTTACCAAAAATTATATCATAATTAAAGTCAACTAGAAAGTTACTTAGTTACTTTAGCCTAAGCTAGCAATGGTGCGTCAGTAAAGTATAGTAGGTTCGTAGATAAACGACCTCGTTATTCCGACTTCGTGGAGTAATTCATACTTAGCCTTATTTGTATATTATTACTAAACATTGAAGTGACTATATAACTACTTTAAACTAGTAGCTAATAGCTAGTAAGTAGAGTAAGTAGATTAATTAAAATGAAATGTCTAACAAGAGATAATACAATTAGGTCAAACAGAAAAAATAGAAAGATCTAGAAAGATATTATAGTTAGTATAGTAAGTAAGTTTAATTATATAGTGATTAACTATTTTGCTCTCTAATTAATTATAAAATGACTGTTTTACCCTCTAAATTATATATACTAGAGATTAGAGAATATAGTAGATTAACCTACTACCTATATATGTACCTATACTTCCGCTTATAGCTCTTGTTTCAATTACTTAAGTCATCGATTTAACGCTTAATTTAAGTACTAATTTCAACCTTAATTCTACTATTAAGAAAACTATACCTCATTTCTACTATCTAAATTGTTTAGATTCACTAAGAATTAGGTATAAATATATAGAAATATAGTAAATGTTAAGTAACAGGTTTACCTCTATTTCAACAGGAATACCCTCTAAAATATAATTTAGAGGGTAGAATAGTCGTTTTTGATTAATTAGAGGGTAAAACAGTCAATTACCGTTAATTACATAAATAAATAAGATAAAACATTTCAAATCATTACGTGAACTAAACCAGAGCTCTCAGATATCCAGAGTACAAGATATAACTATTCCCGTAGCAACAAGCGTCAAGTGTAACGTGCAACAGGTAAGTTAATTAGGGTAAATATTATACTACTTTTGCTTTCGTTCACATTAGATACCGAGTAGGAATGTAGACATCAGCGATGATCGCATTTTTTAAAGACAAGATATAGAATGCATATTACGAATTTTTTTAGTGTTAGAGTATATAACAACTCTACCCCTCTAATACAATCTCCTGGCACTTTACTATCTGGAAAAGCAAGATACAACAATCACTGCCAACAATCACTATCTCAAAATCCTCCAACAATCAATAATCAATAATCAATAATCAAATCATACAGGCCATCTCATTTAACATCATTGTTTACATCACATCACATCATGCCTCACAACTCAGGACAAGAAAAAATACCAACAAGCCTTACCCATCCCATTCCCTTATCAAACCTTATCCAAGAACAAGGAACATGGAACATGCCCGGGAGCACAAAACCCGTCATCTTAAGGTTACACCTAGAAACGAAAAGTGGGGAGATGATAAATTTGGTTTACCGAAATTATCAGACGCAATCACTCATTTATATATAGATATTGAAGAAAACACAGGGAAGGAAAAGAAGGGAGAGTCGACCTGGCCACGGTTTGTTTATTTTTTTTTTAATTAAGAGAGAGAAAAGGAAAATTACATGTAGATTCAGCAAGCCACCTAACAAGAGGGATGCAATGCGCCGAATGAGACTATGACTTTATGATCACGCTAGGTGTAATAAAAAAAAGAAAGAAAGAGTGTACGCCAGACATTACTTTGCCTCCCGGCCCAATGCAATAACATAAAAATGGAGAAAAAAACGATGCCCTCCCAAAACTACCCCGACCGTCAAAAGCAAAAAGAGAAAAACTCCCAAACATGCATGCTCAAGCAATAGGATTGTCGTGTGTGCGGATTGTCGTAGGAAAATCGTCGTAATCGTGTCTGATACGGCCCAATGACTGGTATCTCAAAATCAAGACGCCGTGTAGCTACTTCCTCTATACCCTTCAAAATGACAATCTCCTCCCCCCAAATGTATAGCGTGCCTTCCCTTATAAACGGTGACCATGTACCACTGGCGTACAAATGCTTTCCCCCAAGTGTATCTACCATCCAACACCGACTGGCAGGTTTGTACCATAGCTTCCGGACAAGAGTTGATTGCGGATGGATTCCCGATCGCCTGATCCCATAGTGTTCGAGTTCAAGTTTCCTCCCATCCAGCCGAGATTCGATCCAAGTGCGTTGACCGCAACCTGCATACGTCCTCCACTTTGGTCGTTGTGCTTTGCAAGTCTTTGGTCCCATCCACCGGAGTGTAGTTGAAATCCACCACCCTTCTTTGAGGCCTCGCTGATAATCATGGCCCACGCTCTCGAGATCTCGTCATATGCGTTGTCCTTGTGGTGCTTGTGTGAATGACTATCCCACTCCGGAAGTTCGTGGACAACCTTGGTGGCGCTATCGAGGAAGTTGAGGGATACGGTAGTTTGAGACTCGTTCGGGGGAAGGTAATGAGGTGTGAAGTCGGTCAAGGCGTCGATCAGGTCGTTCAGAGGTTGCTTCACACGGTTATATGCATAGTCGGAACCCGTGTTGCCGCCGAAGGGAAATGCTTCTCGCAACTTCTCCTGGTATTGTGCCAAAACATCGAGGGTTGCCGCTACCGAGGGTCGAGGTGCTGACGAGACGACTTCGGCGCCGATCTGGGGATGACGTTCACATATGGTTTGGAGGACGGATCGTAACGATTGAGCATCTAGGGTTTCGAGAAGTCGGGGGAGGGCGAGAGGACGACCGGAGATCTCGTTGGCTCTTACTTTCTTCGAGGGTCGAGCGATACTGCGAGGAGCGAAAGCGGGGGAGGTCTGGGGTGAGATGGACATGTGCTCATCGTAGCCATCGTCGTCGGCTTTTCGCTTTCGTGTGGCCATTCTTGGTGTTGTGGTGAGAGGGGAGACTGTGGGAAGAGCAGAGATGGTCAGTTTTTCAAGCTTTGGACGTTAGTAATATTGTGTGGGAGGGGCCTACTGGGGTTGCGTGCGTCGTAGTGCGAAGGGAACTCTGAAAAGGCATGCGTTGACTGTAGCAGCACATTCATTTTTTTCTTCTCCCTGGGTGCGATGCGATGCGATCCACGAGGAGGAGGAGGAGGAGGATGTAGAGCAGTGGCGACGTGTGAGGGTGAGGGTGGTTACTGGGAGGAGTGGTGAGTGTGAATGCGGTGGTGTAGAGTGTAGGTAGATGGTGTTGTAGTGACTCGGAATGTGGTGGTTGACCTTTACCTACCTACTATGCCTACGGCAGTACTAGTAGCTTCCTCTCCGCTGCTGCTTGGGTTGCACTAAAAATCAAGCGAGCGGCGTTGTGCTGGTGTGGGTGTGCAGGTGGTGACCAAAACATCATAATCTCCAACGCAGGCATCTACTTGTACCTTTAAAATTCAAACAGGGGTCCAAGCTAAACCCCAGCAACCTTTCTCCATTTTGTACTCGAGTACTTTGTAAACAAACTCGAGTTGAATCGATTCACAAACCTCTGGTCAATATAAAAAACGAAGCTACCTACCCTCGAACCACCACCCACTGCACTGCAAAGGTAGGCAACTCCTGCACATACTTGTTCCGGGGAACTAGCGCAAGCTAGTCGTGTCGTTCCCATGGTAATAGGCGGTGAACTGACGACCTCCCTTTGGTTGGAAGCTGGGAGGGCCTATCAAAGTATGCAACTTGGAAAACAGCCTCTATCTCCCGTCTATTCAACCTTTCCTTCAGTTCTCCGGCTTCTCACAAGAAAAGAAAGCACGAGTATCAGCCGCCATATCAGATACCCTTCTCGCAAGATCGGTCATCTTTGGTCACGACTGTGTCAGCTACGCATGCATGAACCTGCTCGTTTGTTCTCGTCAATTAAGCTTCTTGGGACTTGCAGCCTGCATACACCCATATTACCAACCCTATTTTTGCTCCAGTACCAAGATTCGGAAGGTTGCATTTGATCACTTTATGTTGTTGCCTTGAGGGTTCAAATGCGAGAGTCTTCGTCATGATATGTCCTCACCCGTCAAATGATATCAAACTAGGTTTACTTGACTAGGATGTTTCCAGATACTTCTTCAGCCGATCTGGACCAATTATTTTGGCTGTTTGATTGCTTCTTGTCCATAGGAAAGTTAATGTAAGGTTATGACAAAATCCTTTGCTAAAAGACGGATCAATTAATTGTGCTCTAAACATATATATCAATTCGGAAACGTAATAAGGTTTATTGTTTTGTTTGCTGCCTAACCCCCTTCCCTGCCCGGTGGGTGGACAGTGGTAAATAGTACTGGTCTATCCAGTTGTTGTTCCAGTTATCAAGAGGTTTTCAAGGTAATAAATCACCCTGGGCAGGGCACTATCAAAAACGGCCATTTTAGGAATCAATTGGTTTTCCAATCATTAGAAGCGAAGTCACATCGACTTTGTTTTATTACATTCACCAATTGCCAATCACGTTCTTACTTTATATTCCAGGTAGTAGCTCTGACGAGTTCCTTAAGTGAATCTTCACCTGCAACATGTCCAGACACAATTCCTCTACCACATACCGAACCACTCCAATCTCAAACCCAAATTCCCAAACTCAAGCACCCCAAGGCTGCTCCCCCTCAACCAATACTTCCTCCTCCCACCCATCAACCACAATAACCTCACTCCTAACCCCAGACCTAACTCTCTCCTCCTGACTCACAAACCAAACCCCCCTCGTCCCCCAATAATCCCTCCCATTCCTCTTTCCCCTCAACACCTCCCCATTCCCCAACATATCCCCCTTCCAAACCTCATACC
Organism: Hymenoscyphus scutula; assembly: GCA_001399465.1. NCBI lineage: Eukaryota > Fungi > Ascomycota > Leotiomycetes > Helotiales > Helotiaceae > Hymenoscyphus > Hymenoscyphus scutula. The sequence continues at coordinate 5,675 of LKTO01000863.1, forward strand.
CCCTAGTTCTCTCCCCCTCAATTACATCCTTGGTCCTCTCTTCGTCGAATGTCGGGTCGTTTTTATCCATGTAGTCGGGATTTATCCCTATGTACTTTACACGAGAGAGAGGGAGTCCGAGGGCTGGGATACTGTCAGGTGTTAGCTTAGTTTTTCAATAAGTTTTGTTTGAATAAGAGAAAAGAAAAGGGAGAAGGAGGAAGTATAAACCCGAATCCAAAAAGGGGAAAGAGAAAGAAAGAAGAAGAAAAAGAAGAAAAAAAACAAACTGCAACCCCAAAAACCTCCCCCCCTTAAACCCCAACCCCACAACCCCAACACTCAACCCCCTCCACTCCCCCTCCCTCCTCCAAAAAGCCAGTAACGCAAAAACCAAATTCTGCAAAGAATCAAGTGCTCTATCCTCCACTAATATCCTCTCCCTCAACTCTTCCTCATTACTCATTCCCCAAAACTTATTATCCTCACATAACTGTAAATAACTCGCCGCTTCACTCACACGAACATTCGGATCTGTGAAGCCGCCTGAGAAGACGAGGAGGGCGGTGGGCGTGGAGGCTAGGAGTTGGATGGATGTTTTGGCGTGGAGGAGGAATGTTGTTTGTTCGTTCTGCTGGAAGGGGGAGAGGAGCCATTGGGAGGGGTGGGTGCCGGGGGGTGGGGTTGGGTTTAGGTGGAGGGCGGGGGGTTTTTGGGGGTAGTAGATGCTGTGGCAGCAGCAGATTATTAGGTTGGTTGGTGGGGGTTGGGACATGGTGAGTTAGGTTTGCTGTTATTTGAGTTTGAGTTGTTTGCTGAAGTTGTGGACGTGTGGTGTATATTGATTGCTTGAAGCTGAATGAAAGTTTGAATTGTGGAAATTAGGCCAGGAAGTTGGATCGCTTGATGGTTTTCCAGATCAAGTTATCCATTTCGATTTTAAAAGAAAATCCGACTAATTTAGCAGAATCTACCAGCCCCCTTTTAACAAGCGCTACCCCAGCCACCATCATTTCCAACATGACGATTCAGCGGAACACCAGATAGTTCAATATATCCTGCAAATGACAAGATGGGTTATCCAAGGTGATTTTGGGGGGGGGAGTATATGATAGAAGTGTGGATGAAACATCTCTTCTCGTCACTTACCATACTCTCGTTAAAAGAGATAACAGGAAAAGCATCGAAAAATGAAATCAAATATGCGAACGGGTTACGATATTTGACTCTTGTTTTCCTATGTTCTCCCAAGTCGACGACCAAGGAATCCTACATACCACCCTCCAACCGTCATATCTTCGAAGCCGGACCAGCAGCAAGCGTATCCTTAACAAACCTCACAACATCCCCCACCATCCCCTCACTAAAAGCATGACCCACCCCCTCATAAACCCGATCCTCCAAATACACACCTCCCCCCTCCCACCACCCACCCTTCCCCGTCGCCTCCTTCAAAAATGTCAGGAAAGGCTCTGAACTCTTGTACGGAACAAGTTTATCATCGGCTCCCGAACAGACGAGGATTCTCTTCCCTTTGATGCTGGATTCGAGTTTTTGGAGAAGAACAGTTGAATTGGCAGGTGTGGGGTGTGAGATGGGTTCTGTGCCGAAGAGGAGACCTGTGGGGTCGGATTTTTGAGTGGCGGTGATGAGGGAGGGGGGGAAGTGTTTGCTTCCTAGGAAGGTGGCGCCGTTGGAGGTTGTGTAGGTGGGGAGTTTTGAGAGGCGGGCTCGGTCGGTCATTACGTCTGGAGGATGTTAGTATATATATATATATGTTTGTCGAAGCGTAAAGAGTCATTCAACGATAGACTAGGTGGCCGCTAAGCCAGGGACCAGGATAAACACAATTCGGTTGGACTGGGTCGTGGTGGATAAATCATGGCAGTAAACATTAAGCTTGTACCAGCTGTCGACGTCGTCATTCTAAACTTTTAGGACAATTGGATAGCATGTAAGTTCGAGTAAGCTGAGATAGCTAGGAGAACGACAAGATAAGTAGATACGATTACTGGCTCTTTTATTGACCACCGCGTAAGTTGAAAATCCTCTGAACGATTGCCAGAAGGCAATTTCCAAGAGAGGGGAAAAGAACATGAATTGACAAAACTCAATAAGTTCCAATACAGACAAACTTACTGATATAATCTGGACATCCAATAATCACTATACCAGCAGTAACTCTCGGCTCACTGAAGAGAACCTGCCACGCGGAATGACCTCCCAGTGAGACGCCCAAAACCATATGTCGATCAAGGGAAGGATCATCTTGCTCAAGTAAAATATATGATCCAAGATGATCAATCAAAAGGCTCGTATCATTAGCCGTGCCGTGGTAAATACTGAAAACCATTAGGAATCAGCAATTTACACGAATGAAAGAGTGATCTGGCAATACCTGAACATGTCTTGAGCATGATTTTCATTGCCCTGCCTCCAAGATTCATTCGACAATGGAGTCACCATTCTTGAGCCGTGATTCCGTTGATCGAAAGCCACTGCGATGAGACCGACCTTGCGATCTCGGGAGTCCTTGTTCCATGCTTCGATACAGGTTGTGGCTATGCTTGCCATGTCCTCTTTTGTTTTTAATCTTGGATTCAAGAGCCATAGTACCGTGACTGACTTGCAATTTGTTGGTAACTCTTGAAGACCGTAGACATCTGTGAGAATCCCGGCGATGTGGAAGGTTTTTAGTGATACCCTTGATGGTGGGGTAGCAGGCACTGATGGGGTTGACTCCCCCATTTTGTGTATATCTGAGAGAACGAGGAAGTGCTAGGAGAAAGGGAGAGGAGGTTGAAGATTTGGCCGGATAAGGAAGTGTTGAAGCTATTCCCAGCAGTGGAGGAGTGAGGATCTTGGTCCTGCAGTCGATTTCCCCGACTATCGGAGTCAATATCCGACCCCCTGCAATGCACCAGGATGGACAGAAAAGCAGCGGTGGGTAAGGACAGGCCTGATATCAGAACCCAGGAGCGTGCAGTAGTAGTGTAGTATAATTTTTATATCCTTACCTCATGGTTAAATGTCTACATTGGTACCTTTGTACTTATCATTGTTGGGAATGATTCCAATATTAAATATAAGCGATCTATAAAATTACCCCAAACATATTTTCCAATACTAAGGGATCAAATTAGACAGTGGAAATTAGTGCCGCTTTTTTGGCTCGTTCCCAACGTCATCTGATTACACTCCTTCGGAAATACCCTACTTGTACCTACCTACTCAGATGGACAACGTGGGAGATTAAAAAGCCAATGGAAACATATCTGGTCAGCGTAACGTGAAACTATTCGTACCTCCTACAATCCCTCTACCTCTGTAGCACCATATTCTTCCCTCGCACCAACACTCAAGTCCACACCCATCTCCAGCTACCACCGACCTCCCACACGCGACTCAGCGGCATAACCTAGCCAGCAACCATTTCAAGCTGACTCCTTAACTACCATACCTCTTTCCAACCACCAACCACCAACCACCCAGCCCACTAAGTATTCACCGTTTTCACAATCTGCCACAGGAGAACCACGGTGAATCCAGCATACCCGCCATGAGCACACCGCACAAATTATAGGAATACAAGACTCGGTCCTCGAGGGCCATTGATCTCACCAGCTGAGCTGAGGTTGGGGAAAGGGTCCAACGTTGCTCAACACCAGAGAACAATACGAGGATGGCACACCAAAATGGTGGAGGAGACATTTCGCCAATGACGAGGAGTCCACGCTCTGAATCCCCCGTTCACCAAATGCCACATGCGAATGGCTCTGCCACTGTGCGACAATCTGGACTACGAGTGGTGGTCGATCCCCAAGGGGGTTCTAGGACCATTGAAACCTCACAACCTCTCTCCACCATCCCAAATGGCGCGAGCTCGAGCAGGTCACCCAGCGAAGCTTTGGATTATCTGAATGGCGGAATACCACACGAGAATGCGAGACCCAGCTCATCCTCTGCTTTCAAGCCCTCGGCGCTGAAGCCACCCCCAGCTCCCAACGATGGTGCTCCTCTCGGCCCCGCGGGCACCTTGACACCACCTGCCCGAAGAAGTGTGCAATTTGTGAGATCGGAAGAAGGCTTGGGAGGACATAACAGGAATGGATCATGGGCGGGCATAATGGATGAAGGGGGGGACACACCAGGTCGGGAAAGAAGAGGGCAGTCTTTGATTTCAAAACTCAAGGCCCTGGCTTCTACAGGAGGATTACAAACGCATAGCAGGAATCAGAGCACGGAGGAAGGTACTCCATCTGGTACCACTCCACTGTCACCCGGATTTGAACGTACTTACCGCTTTCCACATACTTTACACGAGGAAGGCAGCGATGCAGATGCAGAGGAGACTGCGGATGAAGACGATACGAATAATGGAGCGAGACCAAAGCGGAAACGGCGTATGCGAAGACCCCATGAAAGCCAAAGTCTTAGCCAAACTGCCCCAAATACTCCAAGAGCGCGAGCAATGGGGCAAGCGGATTCCCCTGGCGGTTCTAGTAGACCTTTTCCAATTTTTAGTCGGCGGGCCACCGATGGTTCGCTAGAACAACGAGGCCATCTTTCAGAAGGAGAAGGACGAGACCGGCTTGGTGGAGGGCCAAGTGCCTGGCGACGGCGAGGAAGCTCCTGGATGCGAAGCAGTCAATCTGGGACACAGCCTGGTGATTTGGATGGCACTCCTACAACCAGAAGGCCAAGCAACTTCAGACGTGCATTAACCGGACTGGGAGGCCAAAGTGATGGAGACAATGCCACTCCTAAAAGGCCTTTCCTGGGGGCAGAGCGTGCGACAACATTTGGTGCTCAGCGATGGCGGATGATCAAGCATTCAATCAAGCTTCTGGGCCAAAAGAAAGAGGAGCACCGAGTTGACTATCTCAAATCAGCCGAATTGATGGCCGAGCTACGTGCTGGTGCCCCAGCAGCTCTCATGCTGGCAAGTATGATACAGCGGGACGAGCACGGGAACAAGAGAATACCCGTTCTTCTCGAACAACTTAAGATAAGACTCACAGAGAGTAAACCGAGTACCGATGATCCTCATGAGACTGACCGACATCTGGTGTTCAAAATTGAACTTGAATACGGCAGTGGACTAAATAGAATGAAATGGGACATACATCGATCCCTTCGAGATTTCGCAAACTTGCATGTTAAATACAAACTTCAAACCCGTAGCGACAAGATTATCCGGACCGACTTGGGTGCCAGGCCAAAGCAACCAAGATTTCCCAAATCAGCATTCCCTTACTTCAGAGGGTTTCGTGGATTTGGGGAGAGTGACAGTGACGAAGCCGACCAAATTCGGGTTGATGAGACTGCGGCCGAGCAAACTGCAGCCGAGGCAACTGCCGCAGAAGCAACCAACAGCGAAAATGAACGAAGGAAGAAGAAGAGACGTGCATCTCTGGGGGGCGGAATACGTCGAAAGACCAGTATGCTTGTCGGAGGAGGTGACGGTGCTGCGGGGTCCGTTATAGCTGCCAATCAAAGTGCCCAGTCACGGTTGTATAATGAGAGACAGCGGCGAAAACTAGAACAGTATCTTCAAGAAATGATACGTTGGCTCATCTTCCGAGCAGATAGCAATAGGCTCTGCAAGTTCTTGGAGTTATCCGCAATGGGAGTCCGTCTCGCGGCAGAAGGTAGCTATCACGGAAAGGAAGGATATATGACCATCATGACTGTGAAGGGCATTGACCTCAAGCATATGCTCATGACAAGAAGCTTTCGCAATCCGCCAAAGTGGTTCCTCGTCCGTCACAGCTATGTAGTTGCCGTGGAATCGCCAGAAAATATGCACATACACGATGTCTACCTAGTCGATTCAAAATTTGAGCTTCAAAAGAAACGTCGGAAGCTCAAGGAGATTGGTGGAAAGGAAATGCTACATGCAGCAGAGGCATCCGCCAAACACCCCCAACAACATCATACTCTCAAGATACAAAACTCGGAGCGAAAGATCAGACTTTTAGCAAAGAGTGAGCGTCAACTTCGACAATTCGAGGATTCTCTGGAGTACATGCTGGACAACACCCCCTGGGCAAAAGAAAATCGCTTTGGGAGTTTTGCTCCTGTAAGAACTGGTGTTGCTGCTCAATGGCTTGTCGATGGCAGAGATTACATGTGGAATGTCTCTAGGGCGATAAACATGGCTAAGGATGTCATCTATATTCACGATTGGTGGTTGAGTCCTCAACTATACATGCGAAGGCCTGCGGCAATCAGTCAAAAATGGCGTTTGGATAGATTACTCCAAAGAAAGGCTAGAGAGGGGATCAAGGTTTTCATCATCATCTACAGAAATGTGGAGGCTGCAATTCCTATTGATTCTCAGTTCACCAAGATCTCTATGCTCGACCTGCATCCCAACATTTTTGTCCAAAGATCTCCCAATCAGTACAAGAAGAACCAATTTTTCTTTGCACATCATGAAAAATTGTGTATCGTCGATCATACAATTGCTTTTGTTGGTGGCATTGATTTATGCTTTGGTCGTTGGGACACTCCGCAGCACTCTGTTGTCGATGATAAGCCAACAGGATTTGAGCAGTCCCATCTGCCAAAAGATGCCGATAATTGTCAATCTTGGCCGGGGAAAGATTATTCAAATCCGCGAGTTCAGGATTTCTACCAACTCAATGAGCCTTACGCGGAAATGTATGATCGCTCAAAGGTTCCTCGAATGCCTTGGCACGATATCTCAATGCAAGTTGTTGGGCAGCCAGCGAGAGATCTGACACGCCATTTCGTTCAGAGATGGAATTACGTTCTTCGAGGCCGAACACCTACCAGGCCAACTCCCTTCCTTCTCCCGCCTCCCGACTACGACACCGCGGAACTCGAAGCCTTAGGTCTTAACGGTACCTGCGAGGTTCAGATTTTGCGTTCCGCCTCGGACTGGTCCCTTGGCTTGACTGACACTGAGCATAGTATCATGAATGCTTACTGCAAAATGATTGAGGAATCAGAGCATTTCGTCTACATGGAAAATCAGTTCTTTATTACCAGCTGTGAGACGATGAACGTCAAAATTGTCAACAAAATCGGTGATGCTATTGTAGAACGTGCAATCAGAGCTTATCAAAATGGAGAGAGTTGGAGATGTGTCATACTCATTCCTCTTATGCCTGGGTTCCAAAATACTGTCGATGAACCTGAGGGTACCAGTGTTCGATTGATCATGCAATGCCAGTTCCGAAGTATTTGCCGTGGCGAAGGTTCTATATTTGGTCGCTTGAGAAGTCTGGGGATCGAACCAGAGGAATATGTTCAGTTCTACAGTCTTCGATCTTGGGGCAGGATTGGCCCAAAGAAAACTCTTGTTACAGAACAACTGTATATCCACGCCAAGGTCATCATCGTTGACGATCGCATCGCGTTGATCGGATCTGCCAACATCAACGAGAGATCTATGCTTGGTAACAGAGACTCCGAAACTGCTGCTGTAGTTCGGGATACTGATATGATCTCATCATTTATGGACGGAGAACCATATCTTGTCGGCCGATTTGCTCATACATTGCGAATGCGTCTCATGAGAGAACATCTTGGTCTTGATGTCGATGAGATTATGGAGGAAGAACGACAGGATGAGCTCGATAGAGAACTGGAAGAGAATTCGTACGAGTCGAGAATGAATGATATCTACGATAGCGATGACTCGGACGTGCCTCGTCCGGCTCGCCGTCGTGACCGCGATTCCCACATTCTTGCGCCAGACAGAATCCTCAGCTTTAAACATAGCCATAACCTTGGCGATTCGGATGATGGCGCCGATCATACCCACCATTCGAGCAACTCAAAGGCAACAAATGGCAAACAAGTTGATTCGAACAAAACACATCCATTTGGTGTTGACGGAGAAAGCGAGGGCCGTTTAAATACTACCGAGAGTTCTGGGAGCAGGCGAGGTCGAGACACGGTTCTGGTTAATGGTAATCGAGAAGTTCTCGTGACGGATATCGCGGCAGAAGGCAAAGGAACTCTAGAAAATCCAAAAAAGTCGCACGTTCGAAAATCTCCCATTCGAATGCCGTCAGACGAAAGTGGGCAAGCCAATGATGACTTACCACCGATACCTCGCCTGCCAAGAAGAACCACTGATCAATTAGGCCTTCCTCAGCTGTCACAGCTACCAGCTCTCCCATCAACTGACGATACAGACATTGGAGGGCCACCAATTCATATCGATGCTTTTGGCAACGCAGTACCACGCCCCTTCAATCCACTGACAGCGGACATAAAGCAAGCTCAGGTTGACAAGGACTGTATGCGTGATCCTCTTAATGACTCTTTCTTTGAAAATACATGGAGGACAATTGCAGAAAACAATACCAAGATCTTCAGACGTGTCTTTAGATGCAATCCCGACAGCGAGGTGACTAATTGGCATGAGTATACGGAATATGTTGCTTATGCTGAGAGGTTTGCTCAAGCTCAAAACGGCTCGAAGAGCACGGAAAGAGAGGAACAAGAAGCACCAGGGAGAAGTGGACCACCTGGTTCAAATATTCCCATAACCTCGCCTGCTGGGGTTGCTGCTGGGTTGAGTAATATGAGCGAGAAGTTGAAGCCACATGGAGATGACAGCCATCCTCATGGAACTGCTGCAGACTGGGCTGCCAATTCTCAAAAGAAGCAGAGAGCACGCAGTGGGACTGTTGGCTCCCGTGGTTTAAATCTGGACGGCCAGGTTGATGCTGTCAATGAAAAAGAGCCTGAGCGAAGATCATCAATCGAAGCTCCTTCACCGATACAGCCCACCGGAGATGAAACCTTCCCATCTTTCGAATCCACCCTCAGCCCTCCAGTTGAGAACGAAAAGCAGGGCAGCACAAGAAAAGCTACTTTTTCCTCTGCGCCACCCCCAGAACGTACTGGCTCAAGCCTAGGTTCTGTGTCCCAAGCAAATCAAGGCTCTGTCAAGAGACGTCGTCGCGGAACTACGAAAGGCAGTCGGAAGGGCTTCACGGCTAGTGATGGTCTGTTGAGTATGCCTGATATCGAGGAGTTATTGAGTCTGGTGCAGGGACATCTCGTGCTTTTCCCATATGATTGGCTGATCAAGGAGGAACTGAATAGCAATTGGCTGTATCAGGTTGATCAAGTTGCACCTTTGCAGATCTAGTAAGTCTTCCATATTCCCTCGCCCCGTAGATGGTAAAAGCGTCAGTAAATACTCTGGTCGTGAAATCGCCTATCTTGCTTATTGTTCCAACTCCTTGGTGTAATCAATTTCGATTGTCTCAAACATTTGGCACAACAAATTTGATTATCCAAGATAGTTGGGGCAATGAAGTTTGACTGTCCCAAAAATTTTTGGGTAATAGCTAGAGAGTTTTTATTTACTGCCGCTTTTCTCGTCTAACACGCCCTCCCCCCGACTCCCCCTTTTTTACAACTCTTCGCTAATACATCCCACAGTGACTGAACATCTAAAACGGCGCGGTGATTTGGGGGCCCCTTGTATATTGGTTGTTTTGAGTACTATGAGGACGCAACATAAAATGGCACTACTTTTTTTCATTCTGGAGCATTGCACAGCCTTGGGGTTTCAGGCGTTTTTTTTCTCGTTCTCTCTTTCTATTGTACTTTTGCGCTTTTGACACGGTTACTTATACATTAGCATGCATCCAATATGGCGCTGGGAAGTTTCTGATTCTTTTTTTAATCTTTGCCTGGTTCTGCAGACTTGTATTCACACACCTACCTAGTTAGTTTTATATACATTTAAATGATACATGTTTTACACACTCCATGTACTACGTGGCGAGATTGCGCGTCGACTTCCAGGCGCTCTTCTACTACGTTTTGTAGCCTTCAAGCCAGCGCATTGAATCATGAGGCGCGCCCTGGTTACCCTCGTTCACGAACGCTCAGTAACCCAAATAGCCCCTCTACACCCAGCCCTTATCACCCCCGTAAGCAACTCATGCGGCACCGCCTTCTGTGCATCATTCTCCACCGCATGATCCAAATGCTCCAACTCCTCATCCCTAATCCTCCTAATATCCTGGACCAGCGCCTTCAAATCCCCACCCACCTCCTCGCCCTTGGCCTCCATCTCATCCATCATATCCAGCAGCACACGAACCTGTTCATTGTAATGGCTTCCTATCTCCGTCTCGACGGCCTCGGTACAGGCCATTGCTGCTTCGCGACCCATTATGGCAGTGCCCCAGCCGAGAGCGGAGGCGGCTATCGTCCAGAGGGGGTACATGATTGTGGGACGGATGCGGTGTTTGGCGAGGAGGGCGTTGAAGGTGGTGAAGTGGGCGGCTTCTTGGTCGTACATGTGTTGGAGGAGGGGACGGAGGTGGGGGTGGGAGGCTGTGAGG
>LKTO01000864.1:0-15989 GCA_001399465.1 Hymenoscyphus scutula
ATTTCTATTCTTTCTAGAGAGATTATCTAGCCTAGAAACTTTATATAAGTTACTCTAAACTTATATTTTAATAACTTAAGTTAAGAGTTTACTATAGTAAGCCTCTTTATAACCTTATATATATAACTCTTATATTTCTCTACTTTATCTAAGTAGATTAGAATATCATCTAGATAGTAGATAACTATTACCTCTAGAAGACTCTCTAGAGTATTATTATTCTACCTCTAGTAGATTACTAGTATAGTAGCTAATCTAAATAGTATTACTATATACTTATATAGTCTTAAGAGTAATCTAAATATAGTTTTCTATTTATCGTCTACCTTAATCCTAATTAAAGTATAAGCGTTCTATTAGTTAAGTTTTATAAATATCTTAGTAGAGCTAATTCTATCTAGTAGATATTATTCTTCTAGTAGTAGATAAGCGTTCTTAATTATTATATTGTTTATATCTTAGTAGTTAATATAGACTTAACCTATTAGGTTATCCTTTTTACTAACGACTAGTATATTTAATAGAATAGGTGATTTAGATCTCTAAATATAGCCTTTCTTTAAACCTTCGATAATATAGCTTTTAAAGTATTATAGCTTAATCTAGCTATAAGGTTACATTTTCTATTTCTTAAGGTTATAACTCTCTTTTAATTTAATCTTATAATCCTATAGACGATGTTCTAGTAGAGCTTATAAGTCCTCTAGATTCTTAAATAATTCTATGAATTCTCTATACTATATAGGTATTTCGTTATTAGCTTTCTTACTAGCCTATAGAGGACTCTCGGCAAGGTGTTCTAGCGCCTTAGAAGAGGTAGCGCTAACCTCGTTCTAGCTATATAGTTAAGGCTATAATCCTTCGTAGTTATATTAGCTAAAGGTTACTGTTTAGGCCTTCTAGTCGATGTTAGAATTATATTCTCTAATCTATAGTATACTAAATATTACGTTCTAGCTTCTAATCTTAATAATATTCAATTATATATCTAAGTAGTATTCTTTAATAGTAAGTTTTATTAGAATTATTTACTAGTTAATAACTCTGTTTTAATATACTATATCTATTCTATTAACTATATCTAGATAGTATAGTTCTATCTTTTTAATAGAGACGTTTAGCTTCTTAAGTACTAATAGAGATAGAAAGTTATCTATCGCTTCTAAGTTAATTATAACCTAGAGTTCCTGTTATCTAATCTTTATAGTTACTATTAACTATCTATCTTCTAATATAGCGTAGATTTCGTTTTTAATAAAGTATACTATAAAACTTCGCTTCCTTTATCTAATTTCCGCTACTTAAGGATTATTTCTCTAAGAGTAGAGTGTTACTTATTACAAATTACCTTTAAACACTTCGTAAATTATTTACTATTTTATAATTCTATTATAGTCAGGTTTATTACTAGTAAACTATTTCTCTAATTCCTAGTCTAATATAGGTTTTAGATAGTAATACTACTATATAATTATATTCTCTAATATAACTTCTAGAGCCTAGTATTCTTCTATTTATAGTTAGATAAAAGGTTAGTCCCTTTCTCTCTATAACTTAAGGGTAGACTTAAAGACGTTCTTAATAGCTTATATATTTAGTTTTCCTTCTATTATATCTCGGTTACTTTTAAGATTTCTAAAGATAATACTTATTAGAAGATTATCTTAAACTTGAAATCGTTCTAGCACTTCTAGAGCTTATTCTCTAGTTATATAAGAGGCCTAAAAGTCTAACTTGTTTCTATTAAGGTCTATCTATTAGTTACTATATTTAAAACATTCTATAAATATCTATGTTTCTTCTACTTAAAGGTTATTATTCTAGTCGTTTCCTTAACTAGACGCGTCTAATAATTCTAATAATAAGTCTAATAATAACTCTACTATCTCTATATTATATTATAGAGGTAGATTATACTCTAATTTAGAACGTTTCTTATAGTATTATTTAAGAATAGGATTCTCCTTATCCTCTACTTACGTTCTATATTCGTAAGCTTCCTACTCTTCGTTAGATAGTTTAAATCTCTTAAGTAATACTATTTCCTTCCTAGTTATAGCGTTCGCTTAATACTTCTCTAAGGAATCAGCCTTCTTATAATAGTTACTTACTCTATAGCCGATTAGGCTATATAAGAAGTAGAGGTTCTACTCGCGTCGTTAGTTTAGTTCCTTCTAGGAGAGCTCTAGCCTTCTACTATATTATTGTTTTAGCTAGAAAGGTTTTCTCGTAGTAGCGTCGAGTTATATAGAATCCTTGTAATCTCTTTGTTAGCTACTCTTTAAGGCTTAATATCTATAGCTACTCTTCTTTTCTAGAGTTCGTTCGTAAATACGATTATCGATTTTAATAGCTTTATTAGTTAATAGATTTAATATATTAGAGAAATTATCTCTAGCTAGCTTATCCTTTATACTATTCTTTAGTCCTCTATAGAACTACTCTCTTAGAGCTTCGTTGTTCTAGCCTATATATATAGAGTATTATTAAAACTATAATATATACTTAGCTATAGATCCTTTTTACCTTAAAGTATATAATATATAAACTACTTTCTTCTTTATATCTATATCCTTAAATACTTAGTTTATTTCTAACTTAAATCTCTTAACATTTCTAAATAAATTCTTTATTTAGTCTATTATAGCTATAGAGACTTTTCTATCTATTATTCTATTTATCTAGAAATCTTCTAGGTAAGGTTCTATCTAGTTATAGACTACTTCTTCTAGTTATATAGTAATCTAGATAACTTATTCTATCTTATAGGTAAACTAACTAGTATAGAAGAAGAGATATATAGATATCTTTATAAGGAACTCTATAAGTTTCTTAGGCGATCTATTAAATAGTTTTAGAAGAGGAAGTTTAACTTCTTCTTAAGTAGTAATAGTTAGTACTATAGTTAGAATAGGTAGAGTTACTACTAGTATATATAGGTTTAATAAAGTAGCTAATATTATATTAATTAACTTCTAAGCTTAGATACTTAAAGTATAACGATTCTTAAACTAACTAACTAAAGTACTAAGTATCGCTAGAGTTTATTCTTATAAAGAGATATAATTAAGGTCTAGATGTTTACTCGAAGGTAAACTCGTTACTTAACTATAAAGCTATTAAGGTAGTAATAATAATATAATATTAAGTTAAGTATAAAGCTTCTATCTAATAGTAGACGTACTAGTCTTATATAGAACCTTCGTTCTCTATTAGAGTCTCTCGCTTAAGAGGACTACCTCTATTAGAGTCTCTCGCTTAAAGAGCGTCCTAAATATTAAGAACTCTAATAGCCTCTAAGGACTCTATTATATAAGAACTCTATCACGTGATCTATACTAATATAATGAGATCCTATACTAATAGCTTAATACTATACTAGTACTTTACTAAGAGTTTATATATAGATAGTATTCTAATCTATTAGAACGTCGCCTAGTCTTTACTTATTATATATTAGTATATAGTTTATAATACTAACCTTTAATATTATTTCTCTTTAGTAGTAGCTACTTAAGTAAAAAGCTAAGTTAAGAGTATTACCTAGGTTATATATTTATATACTAGGAGAAGTAGTAAGCTATAACCCTCTATTCTCTATCTAGCTAATAAACGCGAGAGTCTAAGTACTCTTCTAGCCTAGAAGGTCTAGTTACTAGAGCTAGCTCTTTAGGTTAAGGTTACTAGCTAGGAAGAGGTTTATTATAAGAATATATTAAGAGCTAATAATAAGACTTATAGCCTTATCTACTTCTTTAGTACCTAGAGAAGTGTTATTTATATTAAGTATATAAAGTAAAGAGTCTTAAGAGAGTAGAATTTTAATATAAACAAGGTCGCGGCATTTAAGTAAGAGAGCTATAGAGGTCTGTTAGCTAGTAAGGATCCTAGCCTCTTTTCGTATAAAGGTAAGTACTCTAGGTAGGTCGGTGTTCTAGTTATATATAGACGTAAAGTAGTTATAGTTTAGGTAGCGCCTAGTAATCTAGTAGCTAATATCTCTTAGACAGATATATAACTGTTAGATTAGTACTATATTAACTCGTTTAGAGTAGACTAATTATAGTACTAGCTTCTAGTACTCGCTAGACTTATATATATTAATTTATAGAACTTAGAGATAGTAGCGTTATATAAACTCTTATCTACTTATAATAAAGTAAAGAGGTTATTATCTTATAATCCTAGCCTAGAGAGGTTATTATATATCTTTTCTACTAAAGTAATAAGAGGCTTATTAGCTTATTAGAGAATTATAGACAGCGGCGTAAGTAGGCTTTCTATACTAGTCTAAGAAGAGAGGTTCTATAGAGTAGTAGATAGGTCTAGGTCTATTTCTATATCTACGCTACTATAGAGAGAGTCTTCTTCTCTTCTTATCTATATCTTATTATAAGCTTACTAAATAGCTCTCTTGTTCTTAGTTAAGAGATATGTTTCTAAAACTTTTAGCCTAAGCTAGTATATAGAGTCGTCTAAGGTATATAAGCCTATATAGTATAGACACTTTAGCTTATACTAAGAGTGTCTATTATAACTAGAGTAGAAGGCTTTAGAGTATCTAGTAGTACTATATAGGTAGTCACGCTAGTTCTTACTATAGTTTCTAGAGTTATACTATATCTAGTACTTAGAGTACTATATAATAGTAGAGACTTTAGAGAGGCGTCTAAAGAAGGCTCTTCTTCTAAGGAGAGAAGTTATATTAGAGATAGTATAGGAGGCTATAACTTTCTTCTCCTTAAAGAATATAATCTAGGAGGTATAGAATAATCTGTTAGAGAGAGAACTAGTAGCTATATCTACCTTAGTAGAGACTACTCTAGTTCGCTCTACTATTACTATAGCTACTACTTAAGCTATAGTAGAGGAGAGAGTTAATATAATCACTTCTTTCTTATTAATTTTAATAGTTTTAGTACTTCTAGAGACCTCTAATAGATAGAATACTATCTAGTCTTAAGAGGTCTCTATTTTAGCTATAGAGAAGAGGGTTTAGATAAATACTCTCTTTATTAGTAGAAGAGTATCTAGAGCTTCTTTATTTTTAGATATTATTAGTACGACCTAGTTGTCGTAAAAGGTGATATATAAATATAATCTCTATTTATATTTATTCGTATATAAAGAGTAAAGGTAAAGAGAGGTAGTACTCTATAAGCTTAAGTATATAAGTAGTAAGCTACTTATATAACCTAAAGTATATAGATCTACTAGACTCTTATATAAGATACTATTTACTAGAATTATATATCGATACTAGGCCTACTTTAAAGTAGCTAAAAAGTAGTAAAGACTATAAGAAGTAAAAGAGAAGAAATACTCTTTCTATTCGATTAATTACGTCTCTCTATTTATATAACTCTTTCTTACTTAAGTGTATATTTAATCTATTTAGTAACCTTAATATTAAGCTTATTTAAATTAATTAAGTTATATAGAGTAGAGTAAGCCTTAGATTTTATTATAGTGTCTACTAGGTTACTATTACTATTAATCTACTTAATCTTACTAATCTCGTATTACTTATACACTTACTATAGATATATTACATCTATTATAAGACGCTTCTCCTTAGTAGTTCTAAGTTTAACTAGATACTTATAAAGTGATTTTAAGTTAGTATAAACTATAAGAGGTATATTAAGACTAAGACTAGCTTCTAAAGTTACCTTAATAGACGTAGCTATATTAAATCTAGCGCTTATTACATATAATTCTAAAGCTAAGATACTCTATATAACTCTCTTATACTTAATAGAGAACTAGTATAAAATGTTAGCGTTCTCTACTTTATCTACTAGTATAAGAATATAGCTAATTTAAGAGGTAAAATCCTCGTTATTAGTAAAGGAGGAGTTAGTGAATATAACTAACTTAAGAGTATTCTTATCTAGCTTAATAAATTTAAGGCCTCGATTAGAGTTATTAATTTACTATTAAATTCGCTTATTAAGAAGTATAATATTCTAGCTTTAAGGTTTAAGCTTCTAGGTAGTAAAGAAGAGGTTAAAAGTAGCTTCTAGTTACAAGACTATTACTAGGTAGGCTCCGCGCGCCCGCTAGACTACGTACTAGTCCTTAATTAAGACTCTCTAGCGAACGTTACCTCGAGAGCTAACTAGGTCCGCTAGTAAAGTGCTTACTAGCTTCAAGTGCTTATTATAGCCTTCCTAGGTCAAGAGTATTAAGCTATTCGGTTAAAGTATAACTTTACCGCTATTAAACTTAAGCGAGTGTTTACAAGTAAGTTACTCTCTAGGTTTTAAGGTAAACTTAGCCTTCTTTAATTCTCTCTCTTTAGC
The DNA here is from genome assembly GCA_001399465.1 of Hymenoscyphus scutula. NCBI lineage: Eukaryota > Fungi > Ascomycota > Leotiomycetes > Helotiales > Helotiaceae > Hymenoscyphus > Hymenoscyphus scutula. Next base: position 6,306 of record LKTO01000864.1, read on the forward strand.
TATAGTAAAGTCTAGGTTTACTAGTATTAGAGTATTATTAGTCTAAAGACCGACGACTCTAAATTACTCTTAATTACTAATAGAGAGTAGATAGAGGTTATATATAGATTAAGATATATATAGCTTATCTAGATAGTATTTATAATAGATACTAAACTAGTAGTTTCTAGCTTTAGATATACTATAGAGTAGTTTTATAACTTTAAGGTAAATTCTACTCTATTAAGGTACTCCTTAGAGTAGGCGTATATAGAAATCGCGGCTAAGCTTTATAGCTAACTAGGTTATAACGATTCTTAAACTAACTAACTAAGGTAACTAAGTATCGCTAGAGTTTATTCTTATAAAGAGGTTTAATTATAGACTAGGTGTTTACTTAGAGGTAAACTTGTTACTTAACTATAAAGCTATTAAGGTAGTAATAATAATATAATATTAAGTTAAGTACGAAGCTTCTATCTAATAGTAGACGTACTAGTCTTATATAGAACCTTTCTACTTATAGATCTATTCTAGATCCTAGGACCTCTTTAGATCTCTAGAGAATCCTTAGAGATCTATTACGTGATTATAACTATATAAAATCCTTAGATCGCTTAGCTAACCTAAGCGATCTATCTAATACTATAAGAGTATATAATAGTACTTAACCTATTAGAGCGCTGCCTAGTCTTTACTAGTTATATATACACGTGATTTATAATATAGATATATATCTAGGTAATATCTCTAAGGTAGATATTTAACTTAGAGTATATAGTAGCTATAGCGAGGATAATTCGCTAGCTAACTCGTTAAATTATAGATAACTAGGTTAAGACCTAGAACTTATCTTTATCGTTATATATCTAAATAATAAGTCTTAACTTTTTATATACCTTATCTATACTCTTGTTTTTAATACTATCTATAAATCTTAAATTAAAAACTCTTATACCTTCTAGAAGGTTATTTAGCTAGATGTATTTAAAAACATCGCGTTTAATTAGTCTATTAACCTTCTATATCTAGGAGTACTTAAATTAACTAGAGGTAGAGGTAGTAGCGTCTTTAGCGAGATAGACGTTAATATTCAAGGTACTTAGTTACTTTCGTAGTCTCTCTAGGCTACGCTTTAGAGGCTAGCTGTAGAGTTGTTTCTATAGTTACTCTTAAGGCTACTTTTAAGTCTTTAATAGTCTACCTAGACTACGCCTTAGTTAGAAAACTTTAGGTAGCGTAGCTAGCTAGAATCCCTCGTCGTCTTCGAATTCCTAGATAGCCGGTAGCTTCTAGAGGTCTAGGTCTATAAGGTAGGGTTTTACTACTATAGAGCGGAATCTTATAGGTCCGCTTAGAAGCTTGATAATATATTTCTCATTTTCTATTCTAACAAGTATAAAGGAGCTAGTCTACTTCCTAGGTTTACGCTATATAAGTATATCTAAATTAAGAGGCAGGTCTTTAAGAAGGCTGTTTATAGATCTATTACGTTAATTAAGAGTATTATTAACTTGACACTTTACTTAGAGTTTATATAGTTCTTCTATAGCCTTCTTTAGTATACTTAAGCGCTAGCTAATAGAGAGTAAGAGGGCGTTAAATTTAGCTATACATAGGTAGACGCTAAATATAAGTAGAGTAGAGATAAGGCTATTAGGTTCTACTATATTGTTAATTACCTTAAAAGCTATTTAAAGAGCTATATCTTTAGCGAGGTTAGGTAGCTCCTTAGTTATAATTAAGTATACTCTTCTAAGTAGGCTATAGTAGCGTTCTACTATTCTAATTAAGTTATAGGCTTCTATAGACACGACCTTAGTTTAAATTTCTATTAAACCTATAAATTACTTAAATTCCTTATATATAAAGTTCTTACTAGCGTTATAAGTAATTAAATCTAGAGGTCTAAGGTAGGTGTTAATCTAGTACTCTTATAGCTTTTTCTAGATATACTTACCTAAGACCTAGCGTAGCTATTTACTAGCTTAGAAGCGAGTATATTCATCTATAATATATAATAGAGGTTAGCTATTAATATATATAATATTAATATAGATGTTATAATTAAATTTAACATTATTATAAAGAGTAAAGCGGAAGCGGCCAGGGGATTTTCTATGCTTCTAGTAGTAGTAGTAGTACTCGTTTAGGTACTTAAGTATACCTAGGTTAATATCGTAGCCGGCGCGCTCTAGTAGAAGCTAGAGGCGGCTAATAGATAGATGTCTAAAGCGCCTATAAAGTCGACGAATCTTAGTCTCTATTAGTTAGCTTAGAGACTTCTATAGAAAGAAGTATAAAGACTCTCTCTAAACTAGAAATAGGTGTTCGAAGCGCTATACTACTAATACTTTATATTATAGAGTAATAAGCGTGTTTTCAAGGTTATTAAAGTAGACTCCTAGCTTGTCTATATCCGCTAAGTAAAGTAGGAAAGAGGTGTCTATCTAAAGTATATAGAATTCAATTAGACTAATAGGTGAATTAATATATATAGAGCCTAGAGATACTACTACGCTAATACTAAATTTAATAGTTACTTTACCTTTTAAAGCTATAGTAATAGAGGCGCTCTAAATTGAATTATAGGCTATATACTAGTCGTAGCCTATAGTTAACTTTAAGGCTACGCCTATATTAATTATAATACTAAACTAGTAGCTTAAGTTATAGCGTTTAGCTTCTATAGCTATTAGAGCCTCGATTTCCTTATCTTTAGTAAGTAGAGCAGGTAGCGAGCTTGTAAAAGTATAAAAACAGGCTGCCTTAGAGAGCTTAGAAGTAATACTTATAGCGCTTAAAGTACTAATTTAGCTAAGCGAAGTTATAAAGCTTTCGCTCTCGCTCTCTTCGAGCTTAGAGGTATTTAAGAGCTCTTCTTTATTATCTTTAAGAATAATAGCTTAAAATGCTTTATCGTAGGAGTTAAACTATCCTTCTTTATACTTAAGGACGTACTATCTAAATGACCTTTTAAAGGCGAGTTTGTTAAATTCTCCTCTAAGCTTGTTCTAATATCTTAACTTAAAGCGATCTCTTACTTAGTTACGCTTATACTTAGAGTAGTTTGTTAACTAGTAGCCTTACTTCTTATAGATAAAGTATTACTTCTTATTCTTATAGTAGTTACTTCTACGATAGCCGCGACTCTAGCTTATATATAAATTACTATATAAGGATTAGAACCTATAGTCTATTATATAGGTTGTTACTAGGCTAGTAGTAGTAGTACTATAGATATACTCGTAGGCGGTAATTAACGTCTTAAGAGTACTAATAGTAGCTAACAGTTGAGAAGAGGGTAGAGAGAAAGAGTATACTATCTAGCACTTAGAAGTATTCTAGTAAGCGAGTACAAGCTTATTTAAGAGGAAGGAGTTAGTCTAGAGGTTCTAGGTAAGTCTATAGTAGAGTACTTAGAGCCTAGCTACTAGGAGTTAAAAGGACTAAGTAGTCGTCTTATCTAGGTTCTAGGATTTAATAAGGTTAAGACTTAGGTTATTCTATTCTATAAGCGTAGCTCGCTTGTAGCTTACGTCTTTAAAGTAGTTCTAAATAGTATAGTAGAGGTCTTAAAAAGGTAGGTTAGAAGTAGTAAGAGTTACGTAGTAAAAGTCTAAAGCTAGCCTCTTAAGTATAATAGGTAGAGCTTTTATATAGGCTAGCTTAGATACGTTATACCTAATGTAGACATTAAAGAGTATAGTAACCTTAAGTCTAAAGTTATTACTAGTACCTCTATACTTTATATCGTCTATATAGGTCTTCGCTAAGTTTATTAATTCTCGTCTATACTCTAGTTTTACTTATAATTAAGTAAGAGTTAGCTACTATAGTTATATAGAAGATATAGAGAGTATTAGAGGTATAGGTAGTAGAGGAGGTAAAGAGGTTATAGTACTACCTTACTAGGCCTAAAATAGATTTACGTCTACTTAAGGTTATTAGAACTAGTAGAAGGTAGAAAGGTTTATATATTAATTTAGCTATACTGTTCCTAGTAGAGTTCTATATACCTAAATGCCTTATAGTTATTATACTATATTAGTCTCTAGAGAGGTAGAGTCTAGAGGGTTTAAGGTGCCTTAAGGTTAAGAAGACAGTTAAGTTACTTATAAAATACCTTAAGTAGTACTTTAAGAGGCGATTTAAGTTAGTAATTAAGTAGGTAGTTAAGTAGATAATTAAGTAGGCGGTTAGGTAGAAGGAGTACTTTAAGGTTAAAGAGGGTCTCTATATTAAAAAGAGAGGTTATATATCGTCTTATATCGACAGTTAAACCTTGTTAAATTCGTGTCTCTATTCTTTATAATAGCTAGTATTTCCTCGTCTATCTATTTAACTAGGTTAACCTTCTTTAGAGTATTAATAAGAGCTATAGCTATATATACCTTTTTACTATCTATTTCAATCTATATACCTCTATAATAAAGTGCCTTATATAGCTTAATAGTCTAGAACTTATTTACTATTATAAAGTATTCCTTATTCTAGTCTTTAAAGTCTTCTTAGAAAGTAGCTTAAAGTATCTTATTATTATCTTCTATTTAGTTATACTTATTAATATACTTAGTAACAAACTTTATAAGGTCGTCTCTACTAAGCTCTCTTAGTAGTTCTATTAGTTTAGCTATATTATCGTTAAGCGAGGTAGGAGAGTATAAGAAGTAGAGTATAGAAAGTTCTATATAGATGTTTTAGATATAGAAAAACCTTATATTTCAGCTATTCTATAAGAGGTAAGAGGTCGAAAGTCTTAGATTCCGGTTCTTCTAAAGTTTAAGAGGTAAATCTACTAAGTCCGCTAAGTCCGCTAAGTCTATTAAATCTACTAAGTACTATAAGAGTGTAAATAAGGTTATAGATAAGGGTGTAGATAAGAGTGTAGTACCGGCGAAAGTAGGTAGAGGCTGTTCGTAGAGTAGTTCTTAAAGAGCTTAATAAAGAGATTAAGACCTTAAGGTATATCGAGAGAGGAGGTTCGATAAGAGGGAGGTTTACAACGTAGAGAAAGTAGTACTAGCCCGACCGAGTCGCTGTTACTAGTAGGAATCTAAATCTCTTCGTCTTAAAGGTCTCGAGAGGGTTTATAAAGAGGTTAATAGTCGTCTATCCTTTGTAATTCTAGTATCTTACAAGGACGATCGGAGAAGGCCTTGCAAGCGTATTAAGATACTTGTTATAGTAGTAAAGTTAATAGCTAGCGATCTAAGAAGGTGACTCTTTACTCTTTAAGTTATAATACTACTACATCGTATTAACACATACTACGATCCGAGAAGAGGCAGAGGTAATTAACAGGTATATCTGATCTATACGCGCGCGATATACTGATTAGTATTAGTACGACCTAGTTGTCGTAAAAGGTGATATATAAATATAATCTCTATTTGTATTCATTCGTATATAAAGAGTAAAGGTAAAGAGAGGTAGTACTCTATAAGCTTAAGTATATAAGTAGCAAGCTACTCACATGACCTAAAGCATGTAGATCTACTAGGCTCTCGTATAAGGTACTATTTACTAGAATTATATACCGACAGATATAATAGTAAATCTAGTATTAACTATAAGTACCTCTTATATAAGCTCTTTATAGCCTATTTTTAGGTTATAGAGAGTAAGAAAGATAGCTAGAGTAGAGTGTTCCCTTTTAGAAGAGTCGAGAGAGAGTTAGATAAAGACTCTAAGGTTAGATTTAATAGAGAGTCTCTTATTTATTTAAGGCTTTAAGGCGCTAGAAGATAGAGAAGAAGGTAGTACTATTATTAGTACTATATTTTCAGGTACTAAGGCATCTATTATAGTCTATATATAGGTAAATTTTCTAATAGAAGCTAGAGAGAGGGAGAGAGTTATAGAGGACGTAGAGCCGCTACTATATATAGTAGAGAGAGCTCCTAGAGCTAAGAGTAGTAGAGAGAGTTCCTCTAAGATATATACTCTATAAAAGGCTAGGCTAAGGTTAGCGACCTATATATAGAAGGCTCTAAGGTAGAGTAAGAGGTCCGAGAGAGCTCTATTAAGAGTAGTACTTAGGTAGTAGTCTACTACTTCTATAGTGCCGCTAAAGAAGATTTACTCTATTATACTATATTCTAGAGCTTTAGTAGTCGCTAAGACGAAGTATTACTATATATTTAGAAGTAAGAGGATTAGACGTTCTTCTCTCTTTTCTAGGCTTCTTCTTAGAGGTGTAGGCGAAGCTAGAGGTCTCCTTAGAGAAGTCTCTATAGAAGGAATTTAGCTTATTAAGCGAGAGTAAGAGAGATTAAGCGTTTTAGAATAAAAAATTTAATCTACGAAAAAAGATATATATAAATATATCTCTATTATTATATAAACTACTAGTAGAATAACTAGATAAAACTATTACTTTTAGCTTAGTTTATATATAATAGCTTAACTATAGAAATAATACTTATATTACTATTCTATACTAACTTTAGATATAAATTACTAGTATATAATAGACTAATAAAAATAACGATTAATAATTAATTAGCTCGAGTATTAGCCTTAAAAATTAAAGGCCTATATAAGAAACTCGCGAAAGACCTATAGTTTATAGTAGATTATAATATATACTACTATAATAAACGATATAGTTAGAAGCTAATACTAAAAAAGAGAGATAAAGTCTACTTATAGTAAAAGAATATTAATATAAAGAGAGTAAGTAAGAAACTAGACTATATTTATATTAGACTATTTAAAATTAAATAAGTAAAAGAACCTTTAAATTATAAACTAGCTCTACTAAAAATAATAAACATCTTTCTAGTATTCTATATTTCTCTACTTAAACTAGTACTACTAGGAGTACTACTAGCTCTACTTATAGAGATCTAGCTAGTTAACCTAAATACTAAGTATAAGGTTAAAAAGATTCTTAACTATAAACTTATTAAAGGTAAGATTAAGTATTTAATTAAATAGTTAGATTACTTATATTTAGAGAATACTTAGAAACTAAAAGAGAATATTAGCTAGTACTTAGTAGAACTTAAGAAGTTCTATTCTTAAAACCTAAGTCTATCTATAGTATATAGTTAGTAGAGAAAGTCTTAAAAAAGGTAGAATTAAGACTAAATTCTAGAGATATATCGATAGAGAAAGTATTAGTATAAACAAGTATACGATTGCCTAGGCAAGCATCTGTAGCCGAGATAGTAGCTTTAGTCTTTTCTCTCTCTACACGCTTCTCCTCTATCTCTCTCGCCTCTAACTCGGCTATAGAATTTAAGTCTAAGCGAATCAACCGCTACTCTTTCTCGTCGAGTTAGTGTTACAGCCTCTGTAAACGGAGAACCTTAGTAGTAGCCTCCTGTTAGAACTACTAGGCCTTTTCCTCTTTATTCTATAACCTTTACCTTTACTAGTTAATCGAAGACTAGTGTAACGATTCTTAAACTAACTAACTAAGGTACTAAGTATCGCTGGGGTTTGTTCTTACAAAGAGGTACAATCAAGGTCTAGGTGTTTACTCGGAGGTAAACTCGTTACGAAACTATAAAGCTGTCAAGGTAGTGATAACAATGTAATATGAGGTTGAGTACGAAGCTCCTATCTAAAGGTAGACGTACTAGTCTTATATAGAACCTTCGTTCCCCGCTAGAGTCCCTCGCTTAAGAGGACTACCTATGTTAGAGTCCCTCGCTTAAGAGGACTACCCCTGTTGGAGTCCCTCGCTTAAAGGGAGTCCTAAATATTGAGGACTCCAATGGCCCCCAAGGACTCCATCACGTGAGGACTCCATCACGTGATCTGTACTAACATAATGAGATCCTGTACTAATGGCTTAATGCTGTACTAGTGCTCTTACTAAGGGTTTATATACAAATAGTGTTCTAACCTATTAGGACGCCGCCTAGTCTTCACTTATTACGTGTTAGCACGTGGTTCGTAATACTATCCCCTTCTTAGCCTAGCGTGTCCCTATGCTATCTGTCTTAATAAACTAACGACGACGATCCCTAACTTTCTCTTCTTTAACTATGTCGGTTTCCTACAACAAACGGAAACAGTGTCTGGCCTTAGCCCTTCGGATCGAGAAAGCTAATCGTCCTACGATTACCTGTTCCTACTGTTCTCGACATTCCCGCTAATGTTTCCTTTTCCTAGATAAGTCGTCTTATTACTCTAAGTACGTTTATACAAAGAAGCCTTGTAATACTTCTAGTTATTATGTTATTACTCCGCGGGTTCTAACTAGAACCTGTAAACCTATATATCGTTTCTTTTTCGGTCCTATATATACGAAGAAACGTCTAACAACTATTCCTCCTGCCGATCCCTTCACCCCTACTCTCTCTGACTGGTTTCCTACCTTCAAGGTACCTACTTAGGTCGACCTTCCTCTTGTCGACGCTTCCTTAGACTTCGTTCTAGATCTAGCGTTTTTCGATGCCTATCTTGCTAACCTCGCGCTGTGGGCCGACTTAGGTTCTAGGAGTAGAACTCCTCTACCTCCGCCGAATACTAGCTGATATTCCCTTTTAGTTCCTACGTGTTCTCTGAATATAGGTAATCCAACTATTTAATTAAATATTTAATCTTACCTCTAATAAGTCTATAGTTAAGAATCTTCTTAACCTTATACTTAGTATTTAGGTTAACTAGCTAGATCTCTATAGTTAGAGCTAGTAGTACTCCTAGTAGTACTAGTTTAAGGAGTGAGATATAGAATACTAGAAAGATGTTTATTATTTTTAGTAGAGCTAGTTTATAATTTAAAGGTTCTTTTACTTACTTAATTTTAAATAGTCTAATATAAATATAGTCTAGTTTTCTACTTAGTCTCTTTATATTAATATTTTTTCGCTATAAGTAGACTTTATCTCGCTCTTTTAGTATTAGCTTCTAACTATATCGTTTATTATAGTAGTATATATTATACTCTACTATAAACTATAGGTTCTCTATAAGTTTCTTATATAGACCTTTAATCTTTAAGGCTAACACTTAAGCTAACTAATTATTACTCGTTGTTTTTATTAGTCTATTATATACTAGTAATTTATATCTAAAGTTAGTATAGAATAGTAATATAAGTGTTATTTCTATAGTTAAGCTATTATATATAAACTAAGCTAAAGGTAACAGTTCTACCTAGTTATTCTACTAGTAGTTTATATAGTAATAGAGGTATGTTTTAACTACTTGATTTATATATTTATTCTCTCTATTAGTCTAGAGGTAGAAAGCTGTCGAAAGCTTCCTTTTTATATCTAATCGCTCTATAAGAGTAGTCTAGAACTTTAAGGTAAAGAGCTTATCTCTATCTAAGAGTATCTCTATTAATATTTCGTGTCTTAAGATTATATCTCTTAAGTACGCGAATACTAGATGTTCTACTATACTAGACTCTATATATAGTATTAGTATTATATATTTAGTAAGTCTTTCTATAATAACTAGGATCAAGTTATATTTAACTCCTGTTATTAGGTCTCTAGATTTTAGTAATTTAATAATAAAATCCTAGGAGACTAATTTCTAAGGTGTCTATAGAATAGAAGTAGTATCTATCTATTTATATAGTAGTTAGTATAAAGCCTTATTCTAGGTATAGGTATTATACTTCTTTATTACGTCCTTAATAATCGCTAGTAGATAGTCTATAAAGTAGTATTATTTAATCTACTAAGTAGTTCTTCTTATTCCTTAATATCTATAAGTAGATACTAAATAGTACTTACT